>CM029562.1:10242550-10306492 GCA_017309665.1 Coelopa frigida
GGAAAAATGTAGTAACACGTGTTATTTCACAACATAATGCTATAGTTTTGAATACATATTAACGAGTGTTGTTGTACCTGTAGTTGGTACTTTTGTTGTTGTATTTTTTTCTCGTTTTGCTGTATTGTTTTTTATGTTGTTTTCCCCTCATTTCGTTATATTTTGTTATTACTTTGGCATACAGCATGTTGTTTTGTTGAATGCATATAGCGAAACCGACAGAAAGACACAGACAAGAAAGGAACGGACATACAGACAGATAGACAGTTGAAATGATAGACAGACAGACAGACTAACAGATAGACAGATAGACAGATAGACAGACAAACAAACAGACGGACATTCGCACATGACACAGAGGCAACTGAAACTATGCCAGCAACAGCCGCAATCTTTACCGAAGTCGTTGGAAAACAAAGAAAAAAAAGTTGAATACTAACAACAGCAACAACAACAACAACAAAAATGGTGGAGGGGTTTATGAGAAAAGAACAGAAGCCATAACAGAAAACAAAAAGAGATAAACGATTCTTTTATTATTAGGTTCGCATTATCTCGGGCAAATAACCCGAAAAATCGTGGCGCCGAGCCGTAACCTCGGCATGGTCTCGAAGGAGGAGACCCCAGAGGCCAATGGCGGGTTGGGCTGAGTGGGGACGAGGAGGACGAGGGGAGGAAGAGACGATGGAGGGCCAGTGTCGATTTACAAATGTGTGTGTTAGAATGATAATCGCTGGATAGGGTTGGGTCGAGTTTGAGTTCGAGACAGGAGGAGCGAGACGACGACGAAAGTGGAGAACGGATTTCTTGCACACGGCCGGAGGCGAATGAAGATTGTGGAGATTTTCCAGCACGAGACGACTGTAAGGGAAACCAATGTAGAGAGAGACAAGAAGTCGCCTAGAGAACAGATGGGGCAAAGAAGCCCTAAAGAGCTTCCCAGTTGTAGAAGAAGTTGAGTTTAAGGGCTTCGGAAAGGGGTTCGCATTAGAGAATATCTTGAAAGTACTCTAAAGAGGGAGTGAGAAAGATAAAAACGAGATAAAGAGAGGAGGAAAACTAGAAAGAGAAACTTGTTAAAGATGGAGAATGAAGAACCATTTTAAAGCCACGAATCATTGGAGTTCGAATTACTCGAGACAAGGTCGATTAAACCTAGATTATTGGAATTTCAGCATTTAGTGTATTTGGAAAAATTGTCCACCATTAAATGCCTCATTTGACCAAGTGAACCACACGAAATGGCTTAATGAGTTTAAGATCCATTTAGCATTAGTTTAATACTTTCGTTTAGCTTTTAGTTTAATATTTTTGTCTCCAGTTTAATATTTTGTTTCCATTTTTATCATATTTTTGTTTCGTTTCCCTATTTAATTCTTTCGTTTCCATTTAAATTCTTTCGTTTCCTATTAAATCTTTCGTTTCCATTTGAATTCTTTCATTTCCACTTTAATTCTTTCGTTTTCGTTTTCTGGATCCTTTGCTCGATGCACGTTGAATGCCTAAAAGTAGACCACCAAAGTAATACGATAGCCTGGTCGTTGTCGTTGACGCGGTTTTATTATGTCGACGCAAACATAGTACTCACACACATACATACACATGTGTACACATAAGTACATGGTACACAGTAATTTGTGTGTGTTTGTTTAGTTCTTCGGAATGCGCGCCCAGAAGCAGGCTCCAAATGAAGTGCAGCGTTTAGTTCTTGTTCGTTGTTGTTTTTGTTGTTTGTTCTACTCGAAATTCGCTGCCTTTGTTTCTGTGTATTTTTCGAGAGGACTCTCTTAAGCTCGTGAATTCCACATGTGCAAGTGTGTGCGTGTAGATGAGTCAGTGAGCCAGTTCGTCTACATGGCAATATATTTGTGTGTGAAAGTATGTTTTACGATTTGCTTGTCTTTCTTGTCTGTTTCTCTGTCTGTCTGCTTCTCTTTCTGTCTCACTTTCGGCATCTGTGTCTGTCTGTTTCTCTCCCTCTGTATCTGTCTGTCTCTCTCTCTATCTGTCTGTCTTATTGTCTCTCTGTCTGTCTGTGAATGTGAATGTCCTTTGTGTGTTTGCACAGACGAACAAAACAAACGAAGCCCCGATAAATTCAAACGAACGAAAACTCTCGCTTTCTCCCATCACGCTCGTAAATTTTGCCTGTCTGTGTCTCCATCGCTCGGTCGTCCTTTTCGTCAAATATTCAGATAGAAAATACCGAAATTGTTCACGATGTCGTTGATTTGTGACGAAAAAAGAATTAAGTGGCGAGAGATAAAGTAAGAGGGAAAGAGGAGAGAGATGGAGTAGAAAGAGGAGAGAGAGAGTAAGAGAGAAAGAGGAGAGAGGAGAAGAGAGTTTTTGTATGTGTTTTTAGGCGCATTTCAATTGTATATTCATCCTTTGTGTCCTCACTCGTGGGATGCGTTTAATTTTCATGCTCTCTCCTTTTTGTACGACATTCTCCATGCTCAATTAGCTCTCGCGTTTTTTATTGCCTTTTTTTCGGCATACTTTCAGGCTCTCTGACACACGTCGAAGCAGCGTGCAATTTGAAACCCACCATGAGGAGAAAAACAAAGGCGCCTTCATATGAAAGTTCATTTAACTGTTGAAGGTCGCTCTTTACACTTTTGTCGCTCGCTCTCTGTCGCTCTGTCTCTGTCACTCGCTCTCTGTCACTCGCTGCCTTGAACGCAAGATTAAAACTCGATTACAAAGCATATTTTTAGGCTCCTCACATTTCAGAACATATCATTAGACAGCGTTTTCTACGAAATTTCAATTCGATTAGCCCCAAAGCATTTCGAAGATAGGGAAGGGAAGAGAGCGAGAGAGGAATTTAAAGGGAATTTAAAGGGAATATAAATTCTGTTCTCTTGTCGTAGACAGTTTATGATGCATACTTTCAGTCAAATTTCCTAATAAATTCAGCTCATTGTTGATATATTTTTCCCATCAATTGAATATAATTCACAGAGACAATAATTTGCTTTATGGATAGACATATTTCTGAGAATAAGAAAATCTTTCATAAAACGATATAAAGAGAAATATACCGCAGTGTTTGTTTCATAAACAAATAGATAAATCGAGTTATTTAAATGAATTACCGAGTCTTCGACGGCAAGTGATGAATCAATTAATTTCATTTGGCCCAAATGATTTAATCCGAATAATTTTCTAATTAAAAAGAAATGTTTTGTGGTCTATCTAGCTATTTAAGTATTAAATACCCAGAAATGTTCTGCTTTTTAATCTTTAACTACCTAAAAACGTTCAACGCCTTAAACTTTAAACGTTCTTATATTTTCAGCATCCGTGATTTTTGATTTTATTCAAAAGTTTCCTTTCCCAAAAACAGTTTCAATCAGTATCTTTTGGTGCCTCAGGAATCATCCTTCGTCCCTCGTCGCAAAGGAGTAAATTTACGTTTATGATTATTTCAATAGCAAGCCACGTGCTGCCTGTTTTCGGACGCTCAACCAAAAAAACAACATTTTTTCACACCATTTTCCTTCCACCCCTTTAAATCCACTCCTTTCACTCCTCCCTTTCCCACGACCCGTTTGACTTCACACCCTTTCAACTCACCCTCTTTCATCCCATTCCTTTTCGACGAGATCCGCTTTCCATCCGTTTCAATAACAAAAACAGCAGTAAAGTGAGGAGGAAAATTACATTAAACACCGTCCGGCATTGGCTTCACTTTCACCAACGTCCAACGAACCGAAGACCGTGGTTTGCAACGACCCTTGGATTGAACTCCCCATCGCTATCTCTCTCTCTCTCCCTCTCTCTCTTTCTCTGTCTCTCGTCCTCCCTCTCGGTGGATTTCTCGCCTCGTTCGCACTCTCGATCGAGGTCGTACGGCAGCAGCTTCTTTTTTTTAAGCCCCTGAAATTATTTCAACGCCTCATCCTGTTTTCGTGTTATTGTTTTTCTCGTACTTTGTTTTGTTTTGTCGGTGTCCTTACTTTCTCACTCTTACTTTCACTCTCCTCCTCATTCTCCCTCTCAATTCCTCTCTTTTTCAGTCGCCCTCTCTTCTTTTTCTTTCGCCTCTTGCAGTGCTTCGGAAATTTTATTATTCTGTTTTCCCGCTTTCTTTTATTAGTTTGATATTTCTGCTCTCTTGTTTTTTCCTCAAATTTTCCCTCCATCCCTTCTTTTATTCTCTCATCCTTCCTTCTCATCATCTCCCCCTTGATCTTTCTTTCACCACCCACAACTTGACCCAATTTCCTCCGATTGTCTCTGGCTTTGGACCATTTTTTATTGGCCATAGAGGAGGAGCTCAGCTCAAAAAGGACTCGTGCGACGTGTGCGACCACCGGGGTGTGGAGGGAAGTGGAATCGGGATGCGCACCAACAGCAGCACCTTCGGGCCCAATAAAATACATCGGTTGCCCACAAAGCCAGGGATGCCGAACAAAAGGATACAACAGTGAAAATGAGCAAGAGAAACCAAGCGAGAGTGAGAGAAAAGAACGATAACGGAGAATAGAAACTGATACCATAAGAGAGAAAAGGTGAAATATAGGTAGAGCGAAAGAGATGAACAAACAGTTGTAAAATTGTGAATAAACAGTTGCCAAATGGTGAACAAAATGTATGAGAATAAAACGTAACAAGAATAAAACGTAAAATGAATAAAAACTACAACTTTTTGAGAAATTTACATTTTGCGAAATTATTAGATATATATATATATTCAGAGAAATCGATAAAATATATATCTCTTAGTATCAGTCTAATAAAAAACAAGAGAAATATTTTCATTCCATTGCCCAAACTCTTCTGCGTAATCTACATAATCTCAGTTCTGAAAACATCAAAGTTCACTGACTGCCGGAGATTAGGAAAAATGACAAAGAGAGGAGAGAGAGTGGAAGTGAGAAAGACAGTGAGATAGATGGAACAGAGAGACGGAGTGGGAGAGATGAAAGATGGAAAACTCCATCGAAACAAAATCAACGCCGAAAAACAGCGAGCCAGATTCAGATCAGTTTCGCGGAATTCTAATTGCCAAATATAATTAGAAAGATTAGACGGAAACATTTTCCAGAGGGGGACAAGAAAGAGACAGAGATAGAGACAATAATAACAATAATGGAGCGAGACAGAATGAGGACGTGGCCAGGACGACGGGAAAAATCAACAGCAGCTGCTCGTCAAAAACCAAACACTTCAGAAAGCAATTAGAATTATTATTGAAGCGACAGACAGACAGAGAGCGAACCGTGAGACTTTGGCGGCTGAGGTTCAAATGCCAGAAGATGTTGACGGTGGGTAATTAAAGACAGACAGATGGACAGCAGAGAGATAGACACGAGAGAGAGAGAGAATAAGAGTGAGACAAATAGAAAGAGAGACAGTGACAGAAACGACTGCGGTGGAGGCTGTTGTATGATTTTGATGACTACAAATGAAGTTCAAATTTATTTGCATTCGCGACCGACAGCCAGCAGAAATCACCGAGGTCACAAAAACAACAATCAGAACAAAGCGAGCAACAGCAACAACCACAACAATAAGAACAACCACAACAATAACAACAACCACAACAAAGACAATAACAAAATCCTCCGCAACATTAAAAATTACAGAAATAAGTGATGAACCACGAGTGGTGATGGAATTATTTATGGAAAGTCAGATGAAATCGTTAGAGACCGATAGAGATAGAGGGAGGGAAAGAGACAGAGAGAGAGAGGGTGAGAAGAGAACAGAGAATGAAAAAGGTAGAGGGAAAGAGAAAAAGAAAAGTAGCGAGAATTTGGAATGAGAAACGAAACTTGTGATGAATGCTGATTTCAAGCAAACGAACTCTAATTAAAATTCGAATTAATCATTTTTCGTCGGAAGCTCGCAGGGAATTGAGGAACTTAAAATCGGAATCAGATGGATGGAAAGTAATCCGATTACCTTGTGGAGTTCATGAAGAATTCATGGCACGGAAATAAATCACAGACACATTCATTCATTCGTCTTCGTTCCAAATCAATCTCCTGTGGAACTTTCGGTGACTGAGACCGAAAGTCTCTCACGGGAAATCTCAATTAAAACATCATACCAATTAATCACAGGTGGTAAAAGGGTGAAGCAAGAAAAGGATAGGAGGATAAGGAGATGACATTTACAAACTTTTCACGAGTATAAATATTTTATTTCGAAGATATGGAGCGCCTAAAAGCAGACACCTGCTGCTCGTCATTATCAAATCGAAATTTTCCTAAAATGGAAAACAAAGAAACAATTTTGAATGAATATTTCATGACAGAAATTAAGACAGAAGCACACAGATAGAGGACAGAAGACAATGATAAAGAGCGGAGTAGCATAGAAGTGAAAATTCTGCAAAACAAAAAGCGATGTTTTAAAAGAAATTTTTTTCTTTCTTTAGTTTTGCACTCGCTTGTGCCATGTGTCCTGACCCCACTTAGGGTTCAATGCCAAAGCAAAATTTACAACTTAACTTTGGGTTGTTTCGACTTTCCACCGGACGATGTCCTTGAGTCCCAGACTTCGAGGAAATCTCCCGGTGATAAATGGGAATTAAGTAGCATGAAATTCCACTCGTATCGCCCGAAAGTGGACACGAAAAAAAGTAATTTCTTCTCGTTATAAATTTAAAGTTATTTAGAGCCCCTCACAGGAGCAAAAAAAAACCGAATTTGAGAAACAAAAAATAGTTCACGAGAATCGCCCGAAGCTCGACAACGGAAATATTTCGTGAGAGCTCGTTATATATGTATGTCCTATCTCTCTCTCACTCTCACTCTCTCTCTCTCTCGCCCGCATGGTCGTTATTGTTGTTGGAGAAAACTTTGGAAAACCCAACGTTAATAGTAATTAAGCCAAGTTTTGAGGTAAAATTTTGCAAAATAATTATAAAACCCTCAGACTCTCACCCTCGACGAGATGACAACGAAAGTGAAGGAGAGAACGTTAGATTGAGGGAGAACGAAACAGCGATAGAGAGGGTGGGAGAAAAGACGAAACTTTTCGAAACAAATGCCGAAATCGACAGCTTTACAAAGGGTCCTGGGTACCCTCATCAATGTTGCCGACAGTCGCGCAGAAGTTGAAGTTGGTCATCAAGTTTTGATCGCCGACGCGAGACCAAGAGGGGATGAGGGAGTGGGAAGAGAAAGGGAGGAGGAGGGTAATATAAGGGAAAGAGGAGGACAATAGAAGGACAATAGAAGAGAAAGGGAAGTCCTATAGGCTTCACCATCGCGAAAAAAACATTCGCGTTAGTCCGAGTTCGGCCGCGAGGGGATTCGTTTTGGAGAATATTTTAATTTCATCAGGTATAAAAGTTAACGAAGCATCAATTTGGGGAAGCCCTCGAAGGAAGTTCCTCGTTGGTAATCTCATCCTGTCGTTCTCTTGTTCTCTCTTCTGTCGTTGTCTCTGTCCTTCCTTTCGAAATTTCTACAATTGACTTAATCTCCCTCTCTCTCTCGGTACAGCAGAGTTTTCAAGCTGAAAACTTCGATGAAATGTCATTATTTCGTAACGAGGTCCAAACCAATGGCGAAACTTTGAGACTACCACTCATCCTTAGATTCATGCCTTTCGTCCTTGTTTTAATGCCTTTAATATTTCTTCTCATGCCTTTAGTCCTTGTTTTTTACGCCTTTCGTCCTTGTTCTCTTGCCTTCAGTGCTTGTTTTCACCCGTTTCGTCCTTGTTCTCTTGCCTTCGGTGCTTGTTCTCATGCCTTTCTCACACCTTTCATTCTTGTTCTCATGCCTTTAGTCATTATTCTTACCCCTTTCTTCCCTATTCCTACACTCTTTCTCCTCTCCATCCCTCTGGATCGACTGTCCGCAATTGTTTATGGCAAATTGCCTGTCGCATGGAAACTTAACTGCCGGCCTGAGCGAGTCCTTTGATGGCTCCCGAAACGAACTCGTACCCAAATTTTTGCAAAAAGAGAAATAAAGAAATACGAAGGAGTCTAAGATGGAAGTGTGTAAATCTAAGAAAATCCCTTGCCATCTTCTGCAAATGTTTTTCATATGGATTTCGTAATCTACTGTGTTTGGTACGATTTACGATAGGGTTCTTCACGGAAATATTTATTATCTTATGTGTTATTTGCAAAAGAAACATTTTTCTGTTGGAAAATGAATAAAAAACTAGGAGAAATTGAATTTTCTATACTCATGTCTAAAGTGCAATGGAATGAACTAAAGTCAATGAATGAACTTTAGACAAAATGTAACTAAAGAGAACTAAAAACTAAAGTTAACCATGGCGTATGAGTGAAATTTAATTAAACCATTGTCGCCTCGTGAAATTATAATAATCTGGCCAGACTTCGTTCATCGTGCTATAATCGAATTACGGGGTTTCTTCCTCCACTATCGCTCTTTAAACTTTGACGGAATCAATTGACACGATGCTTAATTGAGGCGTGGTGAACGCAGCAAAATCATGCAATAGCGAATTGTTTAGAGCTTTGTAATTTTCGTTTGTTACCAACTTTTGTTTTTGCAGTCTTTTGTTTTTTGCCACCTTTTGTTTTTTGAAAACTTTTGTTGTTCTCGCCTTTTGTTGTTGCCACCTTTTTGTGGCTCTCCGCTGCAGTGAAAAGCAAATGGCAGCTCATTTAAAGTTCGCGAGTGAATTTCAAGCCATCGAAAAGCGTGACCGAGCAAAAATGTCACCGTGTTGGCGCAGGTGGAGCCGAGGACGAGCTAACAACAAAAGTCGTAATTAATTTCCTGTGATCGAAATTCCTTTTATATGGCCCAGAGGTAGGGGGGAACCAAAACATACATAGACACAGAAGTGACATGCAATTTAGGAGAACAATCGTCGATTTGAATTTGCAAAAACTGCGACAAAATTATCACGATTCAATAGAAAACAACAAAGGTAAATCAACCACAGCATGATAACATGATAAGGACATCAAGAGCAGAACCGAAGAATATAAATTTTATGAAACAAGTAAAAATTCTGCTGATCGAAAAATATAAAACATAACCTGCAGTGGTCAAAAATTGTTTGCTTCAAGTAGAAAATTAAAACAATGTATTTAAACGACGAAAACGATTTCAATATTAAAATCTAAAATCAAATAAGAAAAGCTTTTTTTCAAAAATACAAGCTATATTCAAATAAGAGACAATAAAAATAAATAATTATTGAAAATAAAATCTAAAATCAAACATTGTATTCAAATGAGGAAAAAATTCAAATACAAGCCAATTGAAAAACATGATTTTTAAATAAATTTTGCGCTGAGCTCTTAATTAATTATTGGCTTTGGAAACAAGCGAAAGGATTAATTTATTGTCGAAACTGTGTCGATTGTCGTCGTTTCCATTTTGATTCGGTTTATTTTTGATATTAATACGATTCTTTTTTTTTTCTTCTCTCTTGTGACAGTTGTTAACAACCAGGTGTTTTTATCACAATCATTTTTACTTCGAGTATTTCACGCAATATTTATTGCATGCAAAATTTTGGGAATTAATTATCGACTTTTAACCATCATACTCAATTATCAATGAATTTCATTATGCAGATGATCGAAAAATAATTATTTCAGATATTTCAAAAATCCTTCTCAAAAATCAATTAAAATATTTTATTTCTTTATTAATAAATTTTTTTATTAAGAAGACTCAATATTTACGCTTGATTGGTATTTTAATGAAGTTGTTAATGTTATGAATATCTCGATTTGTCAATGGAAATCCGAGAAGTTTTGCATATTTACATTTTTTCACAGAATTTTTTTCAAATGCTCCATAACAACAACAAACAAGAATGATAAAAGCAACATCAACTTTTGGATAGAACAACAACAACAATTACCACAGCAATTTCAACTCCATGAAATGCCGCAATTTAAAGCGTTTAGCGATTATTTTTAATTATAATTAAAGTTCTCTTTTCTCTCTCTCTCTCTCGTTGTTGTAGGTGTTGCTGAAGTTGATGTAGTATTTATTGTTGTAGTTATATTTTATTGTTATTGTATTCCTTGTTGTTCTTGTTGTAGTGATTGTATTTTTCCTGTTCTCTTCGAAGCGTTTTTTTCTTTTTTTCTCCTTCCTAAACTGAGCGGAAACGCAAAACTTTCGAACGGAAGCGGAAACTCAAAACTTTTTCTTTTTTAATTATCATTTCGCGGGAGCGTGTTTCGAGAGGGAGGGAAGGAGAGAAATAGGGAGAGAAATGAGAAATTTATGAAAAGAAATACGAGAATAAAAACGGGAATTAAAAACTTGCAAATAGCGAGCGAATGAATTGAAGAACGAGAAAGAAATTGAAAAATTAAGAAGCGGAAATGAAGCTGTGCTGGTGTTCATTATTATTGTTGTTTTGGTTCCTACTTATTGTTGCTATTGCTCTTCTTGTATTCGATTCGAATATTTTTCTCTCTAAGTGCATAGTCGTGGTAGCAAGAAGTGTTGTAGTTTTTGCAATTGTTGTTATTGTAATTGCCACTTCATTGAATTCCAAGCATTCAATCAATGCAGGATGCGGAAATTTGAAGCGAGAGAAACACGAAATGGGAGGGAGGACGAAAGAAAATAGAGAAAGAACCGAAGTTTATTTTTCTATTGCAGGAAATTGCAGCAGCAAGGCGAGACAAATTGCTGGGTGGCATTGAGAATTCAAGGGAATGTTGTGAATAGTCAGAAAGAGGGAGAGTGAGAGTTAGAGTTAGAGAGGAAGAGAGATAGCGAATTAGTTAGAGGTAGAGGAAAAAAGGATTTATTTATTTTCCAAAGAGCAAGTTCAGTTCAGTCTTAAGCAAGTTCAGAAATCAATCAGACTTTTAATTAATTAAGTGTGGACTCGAGTGAAAAATCCTACCTGAACCGAGCAAAATCGGGGGCATCTGAGAAAAACAAAAACACAGAATCCTGGGATACCAGATTCGGAGATATGGAAAGGAGGAAAGAGAGAAAATGGAATGGAAAAATTCAGCTCGGAGATCACCATGGAAGAGCAGAAGAAAAGATTCAGAATCGAAAGGAAGGTCAAAGGTAGGAAAAATCGAGATGAAAAAGGGAGAGAAAAAATGAAGAAGGCGAGGTCGATGGGGGCGAGAAGGGACGAGAAAATTTCGTATCAAAAACAGTAGTGAGAAACAATGCAAAGGTTCGGGTGGAGAAAACGAGCGAGAAAACCCCGAGCAAAACATAGTGATTAATGAAGTTCAAGCATGAAGAAGATGAGACGACCAAAAGCAAAAACAACAAGAGTAATAAGGGAATGAGAAGATTCGGTGAAGAATTTTGGAGGAGGATTCGGGGGAAGATTCGTGGGTGGATTCGTGAAAATGGCGTGTGGACAGCCTGGGGTCAAGACAAGGTGGCCAAAGAGTTGGAGGGATCGAAAGGAATGAAAGATGGGAATATTTTTGTGGAAATTACTTAAGCAGGAACTCTTTTCGATGATAAGGGAGAGTGTAGGTGTGGGTGTGTTGATGTGTGTGTGTGTTAGAAATTCATACGCTAATTAATTTAATGACACAAAAACACACACGTCATCGTCTCATCCTGTTTCATGAGCCATGAAGAAAAATATACACGAAAATTTATGCGTATCGTTGGAAATTTGTTAATGAAGTCGTGTCAACAGAAGAGGAGCAGAATTACTGTTATCACTGTATCAATGTGGATGGAGAGAATGAGAGAGAGTAATGTGGATAGAGAGAGAGAGAAATACTGAGAGAGTGACAAGAAAGAGAATAAACAAACAACAACAATGAAGATAAACAAACAATAACAATGGGTAGAAGTAAGCAGCAAGAACAGTGGTAATGACAACAATAATAATGACGATAATAACAATGATAATGAAGAACAACAACAATGATAATGACAACAACAACAACAACAATGACAACAACAATGGCAATTAGACAAACTAGAAACGCTCATCAAGGGCCATTGAAAAAGACATTAGGATGAGATAGCGGAAGATAAAGTGAGAGAAAGAATGAGTGAAAGAAAGAGAGAGTGCGAGAAAGTGAGCGTCGAAGCGCAAAGAGTCCAACTACATGTGTGTGTGAGTGGGTTTCGCTATAGGTGTGTTTGTGTTTTTTTGTGTGATTAACGTTAATTATTTGTTATTGTGTTAATTAGATAACTGTGAACGCGCTCAGACACGTGTTTCTCGAGTCCGACACAAGGTGTAAAGAGCGAGAGAGAGAGAGAGTGACATCCGAATGGACAGGTGTTCGGGTGAAACGAGGCCGAACGAACGCGCCTAATGGAATCCATCAAACTAACGCACACAAGCAAACACACATTACCGCATAAACACATTCAAGTATATCCATTATCGCTCAAACACACAGACATATGTATGTAGGCGAGAATTCAATGGTTAAAAGCATTTAATTGCAGTTGGACAATAAAATTGTTGGCTTTAGTTCAAATTTCGGAAGTTTCATCTCTTTCACAAATTTCACAAGTTTAGAAACTTTCGCTAAAGTTTCACAAGTTTTGCAAATGATCCGCAATTTCCGGTTTCTCCATCCTTTACCCCACAGGACGTGTCAACAAGATGGAATCAAAGGCAAGTGTTGAAGCATCAGCCTCATCATAACGTATCAACCTCATCCTTTGCCATCAGCCTCATCCTTAGTAATGACCACTCAAAGTAGTGAAAGTTAATGGCGATAATTCCACATGATGTATGAGTGAGTTTTAATTGTTTCCCATACGCCCCATACGTGTGGTGAGATTTTTCGCCATGTGACTTTCATCCGTTGAAATTGCCTCCCTTGCAAAGGACAATCAGATGACCTTGGGTCGCTTGCTCCAGCTCCAGCTCCACCCTCATCATCATCGTCATCAAAATTACACTCATGATCACTATCACCCTCATCATTAGTCTTCTCCATCACCCTCACACTCATCGTCAACCTCACACTCATCATTAGCCTCATTCTCATCATCACCACCTTCACCTCCTCCTACCCTGATCTCGCAAGAACTATCCAGATGCGATAAAAAGCAGTTGTCGGCCATAAAACCGAAGTCCACTCAAGGAGACGACTGTCGTCTGGTTTATGGGAGGCCCCACAACATCTTCCCGAAACCTTATTCTTTTCTCCTCCTCTTCCTTCCCTCCCACCCTCTTTTATTCCTTCATCGCAAATCTCTAGGTTTCTCGTTCCACTTTCTCCATTCGTTTCCTTTTATCAGCAGAAACGCAGGTTCAGAACACAAAAGCCAAGTCCTGCAGAAATCATAAATATTATGACGCACATCAAAGTGTGCGTTGTCGTGTAAGCAAGTTTCGTTCTTTCAGTCTTACATTCTCCTTCCTTTATGTTGTTTTTTGTGTCTGTTTTTGGTCTTCGGCCTAAAGAAACGACGATGACGACGTTCATTCAGACCAGCGCAAATAATTGAAATTTATATTCACGTTAATAACGAAGTCCTTTCTTCAATGGCTGGCCCATCCTTTCTCGATCATTGCCTCGTCCTTTCCCTAACTTCAGTCTCCTGCTTTCACTTCCATCTTCCTTCCATCACATCCAGGCATCAGACGCCGTTTAGACTTCAGTTTCGGCAAATTGAATATCAAAAATTATTTTATGTTCTTGCGAATTTACGCAGCTTTTCGAAGGACACCAACACACACATGCACAAGCACAAACACATTCTCCAAGCTCTCTAGTTCTGGTCGTTGAGCCTGAAGAGCGAGTTTCGAATTGTGGCAGCTGTTGTTGGTCTGCCCTTTGGCAGCAGGCTGTTGCCAAAGGATCAAATCCCATATATTTTTCGTCCTTCTTCAGGCGTTGTTAAATATTTAAAGAGCGTTTTCAATTCGCTTCCAGCTCTGGACAGCCCTGGTTCGCCTCTGCTCATATTTGGCATAACTCTTTATGTTTGCCCTTTGACTCAGACTCTCGATCTTTGTGACTTCTTCTGGGATTTTCTTCTTTTCTCTTCTATTGTAGTCTTCTGTTCTCTTGTAGTATATTGTCTTCCGCTTCCTTCTCTTACTGGAATTCAAGACTTGGGTCGTCTTCTCGAAGAAAACTTCCTCCTCAGTTCCGAATTTTTCGCAGACTTTTGATATTAATTTAAACATCATTCATTCTTTGGATGCATTTCTTGTGCTCGGCAAATGTCAAAGGTACTCTGTCCATCTTTCTGTCTGTCCATCCACTCATCCATCCATCCGTCCGTCCATCCAACTATCCACCATGGCGACCGGAAGTTCCCTGCGTTATTAACAAGTCTTCAGTTGCATCCGAAGACTCGAGTCCTTTAGCTCAAGCTGAAGGCTCTGAGAGCTCTTGCTAAAAAGGACTCTCGTTTTATGAGATCTGCGAAATGGGAAGAAAATTCATGGCAACATGGAGGACAGACAGACAGAAAATTACAGAGACAAACAGATATGAACAGAGAGTCATAAAAAAGGGAGATAGAGATACATAGAGAGAGAGAGAGAGAGAGAGAGAGAACCACTGATTAATGCGAGAAGGACGATGAGAAGCGTGGAATTTGTAATTAAAGCTCAAAAGGCAGCTTCTCGTTTTGACGAAACATGGAAACATACTTGTTGTTGGTGATGATATTGCTGTTGTTGTTCTTGTTTCGGGAACTTACTACAAGATTATTTTACGATTTGTTGTTGGTGCAACTTAATTCCGGTTGCAACTTAATTCCTTGTTGCAACTTAATTCCTTGTTTCTGCTCTTGATATTTCTTATTTCTCTCCTCATTTATATCATCCTGACTTGCGTAATAACTTAGTTGTCACAGTTTTTCTTCTTCTTCTTCTCCTTCCTAACTTTTTCTCCCAATTTTTCATTTCCTTTCCTCAATCTCTCAGCTTTCTTATTTCTTTCACACTCGTTCTACTCGTGACGAAGTTTTCTTTTCGGCGTATGCTTAACATGAGAGAAAAGATTACGACAACGAGTTAGAGAGAGTGACAGAGAGTGTGAGAGAGAGAGAGCGACATAGAGAGAGAAAATGAGTTGTAAAGGACAAGAAAATCTTGGAGTGCTTTTGAAATGAATTTTATGCACATTATTTCTATCAAATTCTTATCAAAACTTTGTAGCTTTCACTCAAGTTTCTATTTGCTAAATGATCCTCAGAAACTCATTTCTGGCTACAATCCAAAGACTCTCGAAAACTTCCCGCAATTTTCATTTGGCAAAAATGTTTTTCTTTCATTCATTTCTGGGATTTGGATTTCTTTTGTATCTAAAAAATTAATGCGTAATGAATGGAAAATTATATTCAATGAAAAAATTTCGCTCGGAATTTCATTAAGTTTTCTCATAGCACTGGATTTTTCGCTCACTAGATTTTTCTCTCACTTGATTTCACTCATACGCCAATTAGTTCGTTGGTTTCCATAGTTATCTCAATATATGTATGTATGTCTATCTATCGGTGGCGCATAGTTATTGCAGCAATTTGCAATTAAAAATAATCACCTCGATAATCGAGCAACACTAACACACCTACATAGACTCATACATAGACACAAATATGTACAAAAAGTGAGGAGCAGACACGTAAATAATAATAACTCGTTGGCTGGCACAAGTTACACACAATTAAAACAGGTTAAAGTAAGTTTTAATTTGTTGAAACTCTCTCTCTCTCTCTCTCTCTCTCTACACACACACACACATATATAAGAGAGCCACCACATGGGAACCCGGTTACACAGGGAAAGCACTCGGGGACACGGTTCTGACTCCAAAACCACAAACCAAGAAGGATGTAGTAGTAAACCGAAAGTGGAAGTGAGAACGAGTAACAGAGAGTGTGAAATAGTAAGGGAGACAGAGAGAGGGAACGAGAGTGTGCGAGATAGACAGAGAGATGAAAATATTGAGCGAGAAAGAGAGAGTGAGCGAGACATATTTTCATGTGAACGAAACTTTGATAATTTTTGCGCCGAAATTTTCGGAAATAAATTCAAAAGTCTGATCAAAATTTTGGCGCACCCATAAATATGTGAAATACTTGATGGCGTTGCAGCAGAAGCGACACTAAAATTTTCCAACATTTCCATGTGGTGCAGAGCGCACACAAACACCAACACACACACCAACATAGACATTTACATGGAGTGTCACGAGGCGAAGGAAGAAGAAGAGTCAGGCTGGAGGACAGAAAAGTCTACCGAAATAGTTAAAATCTAGTTATATACGAGGTAATTAAAAAGTTTTCAGGCATTTCGGGGTTATAGAATCGAAAGGGATGGTCGCAGATGAAATGGAGAGAGGGAAGAAACGGATGGAGAAAGGGAGAGGGAAGAAAAGGACAGAGGGAAGACAAGGGTAAAGAAAGTCAACGAAGGAGTTGGAGAAAAAGAAGACAAACCAAAGGGGAATGGTAAAGAAAGCACTTGTAAAGATTTTGGGCATGACAAAGGGTTGAAGTTAAAGTGAAGTAAGTTGTTCTAAAGTGGGCGAGAGAAGACTGCCATAAGCACGAAGATGAAGGTCCAAAGTTTCCCGGAACGAAACATTTGTTGGGTATGAAGAAGAGTGGACCAAAGAGTGAAGATTGACCAAAAAAGTGGACGAAGTTGAGGGTGTTGTGAGAAAGGAGAATTGTGTAATTGTGTATGAAAAGGTAGTCGTAATAAAGATAAAAATTCCTTTGCCGAAAGTCTTAGTTACGATGACACTTGGACAGATGGAAATGAAGTAATTATCACTGGAACTTTCTTCTTCGTAGAATTCGTTCTTATTTTCTACTTTTTCGTCATTCACACTTCACGCCTTCCTTTCTCACCCTTTACTCCTTCCTCTTTTGCCCTGAATCACTTATTTTCTCACCCTCTACTTCTTTCTTTCTAACTCTCAACTCCCCTTTTATTCTCTCCTCCATCCCCTTTCCACTGCCTTGAAAAGTTGAAACCCTCAATGAAATTAAGACAATATCTTACTGCAATATCCTGCCGACGAAGACGAGTAAAAAGAAAGAGATGAGTGAGAAAATATAATAATTTTTCTTGGTCAGTTTTCGGTCACAGCGAATCCTTAATTACGGTTTTTCTTCTGCTCTCTTTCTTGCGTCCATGCGTCATAACTTTGCCAACTTTAACTTTGTCGGCATTTCGTTTTTTTTTTTCTGCTGTTGGCATTTAGTTTTTTTTTGCTGTTGGCATTTAGTTTTTATTGTTGGTTTTTTTCTGTTCTTGCTGATTCTTCTGGTTTGTCCTGTTGTTCTTGTTACCACTCTTGTTAGCTTCTTCATGCAGAAGGAATTTTTTTTTCGTTGTTGTCTCTGTCTTTTTTTTTTTTGTTTGTTTATTATTGTTGCTGTCATAACGAAATATTCTTCTTAATCACTTAAGTTTTCTCCGAGGATGACGGCGACACTCGAGCGGCTGAAACTTGGCTTCCTACAACTTTGCGGTTGTGGCTGTGGCCTTTGCACCTCTCATCTATCTGTCTTTCTCTCTCTCACTCTCACTGTCTCTCTCTATCACTTTGCTACTAATATTTATTGTTGTTGCCATGATTGTTATTGTTTCTTGCGGTCGTTTGGTCGGTTGCCTGATGAAGTTTCTCCTATGAAGACGTATTTAGTTCATGTCAACAGGTTAATTGAAATTGCGTGCCACAAACAGTTCTTTTTGTTGTTGTGGAGATTTTCCTAGGAAATTTAGCGATTTTTAAAGATTTATCCAATTTTAAAGATATATGCGCTTATTAAAGATTGTTTTTAAGTTTAAAGCGATTTTACATATATTTTATTTATTTTTTATTTTCCGATTTTTAAGATTTATCCGATATGAAAATATTTTTCCGATTTTATAGATTTTCTGATTTTGAAAATTTTTTTTGATTTTAAAGATTTATCCTGTTTTCCAGATTTATCCAATTTTAAAAAGATTTATTTTAAAAATTTATCAGATTTTTAAAATTAAACTTGTTGTATTAATCAATTTTTAAAGACTTTTCCAATTATTAAAGACTTCTCAGATTTTTATAGATTTATCATGATATAAAGATTTTCGCAATTTTAAAGAAATGACCGATTTTTAAAGATTTTTCCGATTTTTAGGGATTTATCAGATGATTTTAAAAGATTTATCCGACTTTTGCATATTCATGTCCTTCAATGTGAATTCAATTTTCTCCACCTCACGTTCGACGTTCAATTTCTATGCATATGGCAACAACAACAACAAATGGCCCCCAAAGGGATTGACACCAATTGAAACAGGAGACAAAGAGAAAAACAAAATGAAAAGCAAACAAAAAAATTAAATAAAAAAAATTATCGGAATGCAGCACATGCTGCCTCGTTATGCGATGGCGATGGCGGCAGCTTCGCTTTCGTTTCCGCTTCCGGATTGTTTCGGTGTCGTTTTCCAAGACCGCGCGTGCTTTGTTGGTGTTTTCATCAACGGCGCTGAAATGTTGATGTCCTTGTTATGGGTGCTCGTGCAAAGGTCGTTGCTTGTTGTTCGCTTCGTTTCGTTTCGGTTCTTTTCAATTTCTTCTTTTGTTCTGTCTTCTTTTCACCGAATTTTCCGAACACCGTTTTTTCGATTGTTTAAACACAATTTTTGCAGGTTTTGTTTCCATGATTTTTTTTTAATCCTTCACGATTTGATTGTGCTTGGTTTGAGAAAATTTCATGCCTTCAAGAATTTATTGGTTTTCGAAAATTTCAATCCCTCATGATTTGTATTGTGTTTGGTGTAAGAAATTTTCAATCCTTCTCGATTTTTATTTAGTTTGGTTTATGAAAATTTTATTCCTACACAATTTTTATTGTACTTGATCTCCGAAATTTCATGGCTTAATTATTTTATTATTATATTATATTATTATATTATTTCAAACCTAATGATGTTTTTTGTCCTGTGTTTAAGAAAATTAAATCTTTCATTATTTTTACAGCGCTTAGTTTACAAAAATTTCAATACGTCATGATTTGAGTTTGTTTTATGAACATTTTAATTTAATTTAAATCCCTTGTTATAGTGCTTGGTTTACGAAATTTTGAATCCTGGTTCCGGAACAACATTTAAAGCCTCGTCCTTCACCCGTGTCCTTCGGGTCGTATCGCTGCATTCATCCATCGTTATGCAGTTGTTTGCAGTTGTCTCCGATGCGATTTCACGCTCCACTCGAATTCTTGAACTTGTCACACTTGTCACGTGGATGCCGCACGAGCGACGATTCGATTTATTTGCATGCATTCGGTTGTATTTTTTATTTCGAAAGTTTCCTCACGCACGAGTCTGGTTTCAATTGGTTCGGCTTGTCTTGTTTATTGTTTTTAATAATTGCACGAGTAATGGCTTCTTTGTTCCACTTCTCTCGCTGTCCCTGTCATACAGTCGTTGTTTCTGTCATATGCTCAATGTACCAGTCACACTCACCGGCCCTGTCACATGCTCAATGTGTCTCTCTCTCTCTGTCACTCGCTCGCTGCGGTTGTCACGCTCTCATTGGAAACTCTCGCAAAACACATTAAAAAAATTGTCATTCACTCGCACGTTCGAGGACTTCATTTGACACTCGCCTCACACTTCAGTCTCTCTCCCTCTCTCTTCACACTTCAGTCTTTCTCCCTCTCTTTTCACACTTCGATCACTCCTTGTCTCTTTCTCTACCTCCCTCTTTTTCTCCCTCCCTCTTTTTCTCCCTCACTCTCTCTCTCTTTCTCTCCCTCACTTTCTTCATTTGACACTCGCTGGCGACTCAATTTGCGCCATTTTTTTTCGCTGCACCTGCAGTTGATTGCATCGATTGTGTTTTGTTTGTGCGTGTGTGTGTGTTTGATTGTGATTGTGTGTATGTGTGTGCGTCTGTCGCTCTCCCTGTTGAACTCTCCGTCTGTCCGTGTCGCTGATTGTCTGTCGCTGCATCAATTTTCGCGCAATTCTCTGTGAGAGAATAAGAGAAAACTCTCTGACAGCGAAAACTGTTCCACACGGTCCTTTGACATTTTCCACATGTTCCAGTTTTTATTCTGATTTTTTTCGCATTCTTGGCTTTTGCATTATTTGCTTTCTTTGCTTTGTTTGCTTTTTTGTTTGCTTATTTTTATTTTTTTAAACGTCTACTTTTTTTTTAATTTTTTTCAAATTCTAGTTTATTTTGAAATCCGTTTCAACATCGCGCCAAAAAGTCGTCTGACATTTGCTTGACTTCCATCTAACCGGAGGCGTATGAGTGATTTTTATTCGATTTGGAATGGGGATCAGCAAAAAATGTTTCAAATATTTCACAGAGTTTCATCTAGATTTTTTTAATATTTTTGGAATATTTGTTTGGACTATTTTTGGAATATTTTTTGGAATTTTTTTTTGGAATATTTTTAGAATATTTTTTGAATTATTTTTAGAATATATTTGAAATATTTTCAGAATATTTTTCGGAATATTGCTAGAAATTTCCTCGATTCATTTGATGGAAAAAAACTCAAACCCAATTAGTCCCCTGAGTGGATTCCATTCGCTCACTCAACTCGAATGACTTTCGAACTCTGGAATGATTGCGAACAAAACTTGAACTCGTTTAACCTCCCATTGAGCTCGTAATTGATTATCCTTTGACTGGCCGTGTCGCTTCTCCTTAATGCAGCCGACACCTTTATCCCTCTGTCTCTCTCTCTTTCCCTTATTCTCTCTATATCCCCCTCTCTATGTCCCTTCTCTCACTATGTTTTCCTCACTAACAGCGCCTGATGAAGCCATTAAAAGCCACTCACACGCAAGGCCTCCTGCTCTTTGCAGTTGTTGTTCTTTTTGTTGTTTGTGGTCGTGTTGTTTGCTTTTTCCTTTTGATTTTTTTTTCTTCTTGGAACTCGTTGGACTCTTCATGCGTAAACAATTACATAAACTGTCCCATCTAATGACTATCATTAAAGCGGATAAATAATAAATTTATATTTATAACTCAATTAATTATTCATCTAAAGGTATCAAATGATGGCGGGTTGTTGTCATTTGCTGATGTTGTTGTCATTTATTGTTGTTATTGTTGTTAGAAAGGGATGTGTCAAAGATAGCCATGGTCAACGTGAGTTTAATGTCCTTGCGAAAACGTCTAATGACGATGGTGTCAGATTACGATTTGTCTTCAAAGGATCAACAACAGGTCGAAGTCCTTCAACTTGATGATTTATTGTGAAATTTTTCATCACTTAAAGTAATTTCAACTGGAAATTGAATTCATCAACACTTGAGTCATCCATCTCGTGAGACCCTTCACCTTTCATCACCCTTCATCACTTTGTCCTCAACAATCGACGGAAGCTCGTTTAACCTGTTGCACATTTGCACAAGGCCATTCGCTGTTGGTTGCTCATGGTTGGTAATTAAATGGTTGGCAATTAAATTCTCGGTGGCAAGGAGAGAAGTCGTAGGAGACAAGGAGAGAAGTTGAAGGAAGCAAGGAGAGAAGTCGTAGGAGGCAAAGCAGGAACTAGTTAAAGAGAGCTAACTGAGAAATTGCAGCCACGTGACAAATTGTCTAATAAAGTTGTTTTTAAAGGACACAAAAGACCACAAAGAATACTGCAGGTGATAGAGGAGAAAGCTGCCCAAAGGACGTTGGCAATAGAGTAAAATATGGGTAGGAAAAAAGAGAAGTGTAGAAAAAGGAGTCAACCAGGCGATAATAGGAAGAAAAATGACTCCCAATGCCGCAGTATAAAAACTGCATATTTCATGGTCAACGGAAGCGAGAGAGTAATTTTTAATTTTAAAGCATTTTTTTTTTACACCTCCCTCTTTTGCTCTGGCTCTAATTTGCTAGTTTATGATGAGGTGTCCTTTGACGAGTTTATGGAAAAAGAAGATGAGGATGAGGTGAGAAGAGTAAATTGGTCAATATAATCGTCGTTACCTCCACGAGCACCGCACTTCCGCTCGGTTTATGGCGACACTTCCGGTGCTCGTTGGCTTCTTATCGTGTGCCGCACACATGCAAGGGATTACTAAGCCTTTCATTTATTGTTGTTGTTATAATTTAAAAAAAATTTGAATAATTTTCACATGGCAAATATATTACTGGTTTATTCATTTTTCTCCCTCCTCAGACTTATTTGCATAATTTATTAATTAAGCTTGTACAGGACAGAGAAATATTTCCACGCACATAGCAAAAGTCTCGCTCACACATACTCACTCTTTCACTCACTCATTTACTCATTACACTCACTCTCATTAAATGGTTTCCCCTGACTTTTCCCACTTGCTCTTTCAATAATTCATGCAAATTTGTATGTGTGTGTGTGTGTGCGTGCTTGTGCATATGAGTGCGTTGTGAGTACACAAAAGCGTAACACAGACCATCACACATGCATGTAACGGTAATTAAAGCAACGACATTGCCTCATTTCCGTTACGACACAATATTTAATATGAGCAACAATTTCCTTTCTCGATTTCTTTTCCCGCATAAAATGTATCCTTCTTCTTTGCTTTTTATTGCAAATTTCTCTTATGGTTTATTAAAAGTTCTCATGCCTTCTCCCTCACTCACACCCCCCTCCGCACACGCACACCACAATATTATCGCTTGTTTATATTGAAAGCTCACGCTTTCGTTCGTCGTTGAGTTTCGTGCTCGCATGCATTTGAATACAAATCGCTTGCCGACTTACAGGCGCAATCCCTAATGAAAATGAAACACTTTCCCATCGGAATATATACTTAGTTATTGGAGAAAAACTCCTTGCATGATTTCAACCCACACCTCGCACTGAAGAAAACCCCGAAGAAATTGGATAATTGAAGATTACTCCACAATATCGAATTCATAGCTCAAATTAAAATTCATGAAATTCATGAAATATTTTCGAAGTTCAAGGATAATTCATTTCAACCGAAGTATTTCCACAAAGAATATTTCACAGTAAATGAAGTCCAACAATAAAACTCAATCGAATACTTTTGTATGAAACTTGATACAAATTCGCAATTTCTGGAATTCGAATGGGAATTCAAAGAAATTTTATCCAAAATGGAATAAATCAGTTATTTTCGTCTGAAGTTGATATTTTTTGGAAAATACTCTTCACATCTCTAATAGACTCTGGTTTCTCCACGTAAATTAAGGCTTGCTATAATGAAAATATCCTTCAGATGATTTTTTACGGACTTTAAATTACTTTTTATTATTTTTTTATTTTATTTTATAGCTGTTATCATCCGTTGTGAATAACAAATTTCGTTATAGGAAAATTTCGGTGACTTAAAAATAATTCAAAATGTTTGCAAATGTTGCAAATTGAGAGAATTAAGTTCTGAGTTTCAAAAATGCCTTTCGAGGAATTTTTTCTCTCATAAATTTTATGTTATCATTATCCCAATTCCAAAGAAGAAAATTAACCAAATATTGATTTTTAATTAATTCAAACCCATTTTTCAACTGAATACGATTCAGCTAAATGGTTTGCATTTCATGAGGATCCCTTTGATTTTGAGGATTCTCCTCACTGTTGAATTTCGATTCTTAGAAATAATACCCTGGTGCTTAGAAATAATGAGCGAATCCTTTTTACGGTGATATATCGTCTCAGGATCACATCATGATGAGTATTTATTTACAAGTTCTTGAAGAATTCACACAAAATTATTGAAATCTTCTAAATTTTGCGTTAATATTTTTTTTTTTAATTTTTTTGTATATCCTTTTTTAATATTTGTTGGAACTATTTTTCAGGAACTTTTTTCATAATTTTTTTAGCAGAAAAATTTCAATCGCAAATTTATTTCACTTTTGCATTTCATTTCTATTACCACAAAAACAAATTTTTTTTCAATAACAAAAAATAAATAAATTTAATTAATTAGAAAGGATTTCTTCCTACACAAGCACAAAACGACTCACACACAGAAGGATAGCGCGCGCACTGTGTGTGTGGAGGACTTATCCAGCGGTAATTGTGTCTTTCGAGTGGCAGCACCGGCAACGAACTGATTCCTAGATCCGCCAGGAGTTGGCATCAGCCACCGACGAACCGACGGCAAGGATACGGGATTTGGTCGAACGAATATTTGGCAACAGCAGCGCTCGAAGCCAACGGCGAACAGCTGTTGCCGTGACAAAGTGGTCGAAATAAGATTTAGTACAGCGGGAGGAAACTCTCGGCGAAGGACATGCGCCGTGAACCGGTGGAGGGGAGAGTTTTATGAATGAAAAACACTTGTTAGCGTGTGCTCGGTGAGTAGGAGAAGAGAAAACTGTGCGAACTGTTATACGAGGGTAGGTGTTATACATTGAGTTTGGGGTTTAACTTTATTTTTCGGTGTTATACTTTTGTTCTTTGAGTGTTATACATTTGTTTTTGAGTGTTATACTGTTTGTTTAGTGTTATACCATTGGTTTTTTTAGTGTTATACCATTTGTTTTTTGAGTGTTATACTTTCTCTTTCTTGTTTTTTTTTTGATTTTATACAATTGGTTCATGCATTGGTTTGTTTATACTTTCGCACAGTTTCATGTTATACATTTGAAGGAGAAGTTAAGTTTATTTCCCCACCATTTAGAACAGTTTCAATGTGTTATACTGATAACATTCTCCTCCGAACGTTCTAGGGGAAAATTTCTCCTGAAAATGTATGACAGTTCAGTTTGTATAACACTAACGATAAATAATAGAGTCCAATGATTTGGAACCACTTGTTGCCGTTGCGAAAGGAGAAATTATAAAAGTTTATATGTCACGATAGATATTTGATATATTTTTGTATTTCTGGTTGAATTTTTCAATGTTATAATTTCATAAAAATAAAGAATTTCATCAAAATATATGTAAATTTTATTTTTAGATGTTTATTTAGTATTTTTTCTGGGATCTAAGGATGATTATAAAAGTTTATACATATGTCAAGGATTCCGGTTGAATATGTTAGTCTATTTTTTTCCAAAAATGGATTTTCAGTCGAATTAAATATATTTCTTTCAAATAATTTTCTTCTTTTTTAAATAAAAAAAAAAGTTATACAAATTATTCAAAAGTTACTAAAATTCAACATTTTTCGAATTTTTGACAAAATATCGGTAGTATAATATTTCAATTTAATTTTTAATTTTTTCGTTTGTTATTTTTCATCGAATTCCAAATTATGCAAAATTTAATTAATTAACGAGGATAATTCCTGATTCATAATAATTTTATTTTGAAAAGATAGGTCGAATTTATAATTGTAATTAATTTTTGAACTTTTTGTAAATTTAATTATCTATTGTTTCTATTTTTACTGTCTTTCTAAAACCCCCAATTACACAAAATAACAAGGATACACTCAATCCCATTTTTATCTCATATTTGTTTCCATCACTTATTATATTCATTCTTGGAAAAATGAGCAATTAAATTTATTTTCACTGGAAATGTTAAACTTCCCCTACTTCTTACCCATCCCATGAAACGACTCAATCGCCTTATCCGCCCCCAACCCTTGAAGCGGCGATGCCACCCGCAGTCAACTTCCCCCCGCCGCGAATCTCATTATCGCAGTCGTCTAACCATGTTATCCTCCTTATCCTGAGGAAGACCGCCAACACTTGGCTTTCTTAATTCTCTCGGTTGTTGGAATTTTAACTGCTTCTTCGAGATCCTCATTTTGTGGCTTTGCAAATTTCTCAAATTTCTGTCCTTCCTACGCCAAACGGATATATAGGGATATCAGCGAGAACAACAACAACAACTTACAACTGTGAAATGTTATTACATTTTACAAGAAAAAAAAACCGCTCATGTTTTCTCTTTTTTATGCATTTTCCTCCATTCCTTTACTTCTTCTCGTACTTCGGTAAACGGCATCCGTTCATGACAGTTTTTATTTGTTAAGCATTTTCTTAATGTGGCTGTGGTTGTTATTGTTATTGTAATTGTTATTGCTTTAGTCCGAACCCTTCATACATTAAATATTTCAAAGGAATCCAACATCGCTTTGTTTTGCTTTCGACATGCCAAGAACAACAAATTATTCCGATAAAACATTCACATTCACAAAGAAATCATTCTCTCTCTTTCTCTTTGGGCTCGTTTGTGAGGTGCGTCTGTGTGGGGCCTTTGTGTGTGTGTTGGTGAATGTTTAAGTTACTTTCGTCTAGCTGAAAACTTCTCTAATCCAATTTTAATACGTGGCACCCAGGACAAAGGACCTCGCTCGATTCATGTTTATGCTTTACGGTTATTGCTCTAAAGTTCATCGGGTCAAAGGCAGGGTTAACGAAATCATATTTCAACTGAACAAATCTATTTATAATTCATCCTAAATGAATTGAATCCATAAACTTAAAAAAAAACTTTACTTAAAAAAATAATCCTCTAATATTAATTATATTTTAAAGGGCATATGAGATAATTGCATTGTTAATTTTTAATGTTATTTAATATTATTCTTCTCTTCTATATTATTCTGTTCTTCAATATTATTCTTTTCTTCAATATTATTCTTTTGTGCTATATTATTATTTCCTTTCTTTTCTAAAATATTGTTCTTTTTTCATTAATATTCTTTTCTTCAATATTATTCTTTGCAACTGAAAAAATCACTTTTTACCCAGAGTTATTATGAACTTTTAAATACACATAAAAACCCTCACATGTTAATTGTGGCCTGAGGTTGACTTTTTATAACATTTAACATTTTTATAATATTATTTTTTTAATAGAAACTGTATTTATCTAGAATTCTGCTTGCCATATGCAATTAACAGAAACAATTTACTTTTTCGTCGATGAGAGAAAGATAATTGCTGCGAAAATTATTTTAATAAATAAGTTTGTTTTTTCGCCTCCGGGCTTGTTGCAGACAAATAATGCATACAGGGTGAGAAGGATGAATATGTTAAAAATTCAGAATTGTTTTCTGCACGGAATATTTTAATTAGGTCACCCTGTTAAACTCGTGGTTTTCATGCTCCGTGGTAGTCTTAATTGAAAAACAATAAATGGAAAAATACACGATCTCATATCGTAATCGCAGAACACACACACTGATACAAACCGCACATCCTCATTCCATCCTTCATCCCCCCCATTCTTCATCCCATCCATCCTTCTTCCCCTCACACGCTCTCTCTTGAGCCTTTAATAACAACCGCTTCCCTCCTTCACCATTGCGAACGTCGGGTTTTCATATTTAATTACAATTCAATACCACGAGACGATGTCCAACCGACCATACATCTGGTCATCTGTCCGTCCATCTGTCCATCCATCCATCTGTTCAATCGTCCGTCCGTCCATCCATCCGTGGTTGGATGGCATCACTTGTTGTTTTCGCTTGTGGCAAAGTTAATTTTTTACGACGCGATGATAAAAAGTCGAGCGATTCTGTTGGAAATTAAAATTAACGACGATGAGCTGCGAGGAGAAATTTACCTGTAAGAGAGAGAGAGAGAGAGAGAAAGAGAAGAGAAGAGATTAATTCGATGCAATTGGTGACTGAGTAAACATGTGAGAAGGGGAAAAGAATGTACGGAAAAAGAGAGAGAAAGAGAGAGAGAGGTTGGATTGTATCCTGAGGGTTTTTCCAGAAGAGTATATTAATAATTGAGATATTAATTATGATGGGAGAAAATCATTCATCGTTGATCAATCGATTGAAAGAGAATCGTATAGCGAGAGTAAAATTTCAATATTGCAATTAACAAAAATTTAAAATCTTCAAAATTAAACAAATTTTTAATATATATTAAATTTAAAAAAATACAAATTTCCCAAAATAAGCAATAATATGTTGTTTTAATGTTTAATTTGAAAAATATTATCAAATTAAACAAAAATTGCAAATTAACCCAAAATTTAATGTCTTCCAAATTATTCAAAAATTTAAAGTGTTGCAAATTGAACAAATATTTAATGTGTTTCAAATTAAGCAAAAATTTAATTTATTTCAAATTAAACAAAAAAAATTGTTGCAGATACCCCTACATATATTTTCGATACCTCCTAATGCCGAAGACGAATGATGAATCCCCGAATTTTCCCTCTAATCCCACTTCCTTGCACACGTTGATCCTTTCTCACGGCACAATTAATTACTCCATCTCGTTCTGGAGCAATTGGAGCGAGCGAAGGACACGCAGGACGACATCGCCGTGAGTAATTGCTAACAATTTTCCTCGTCATCGACGCCCACGGGATAAATGTCCCGCTCTGTCTTGACCTTTTTTTTTCATTTCACCGATGATTAAACTCAGCACCATTAACTGCAGCAACAAAAATAACTCCAACAACAACAATGTTAATATTAAACTCAAGCGCTCGGGTCATTCGTCAATCTTCTTAATCCTTCGTCCATTTATCCTGCGATTGTATCGACGACAATAATTGGGCAAGGGAAGTAGGGAAAAATTGACCCGAGGCGGATGATAAAAAAAAAAAAATAAATCGAATATAAAATTGTAGGAAAAACCGTAATTAATACACATGAATCAGTCAGGAAACGACGGGAGATGAAGGAAAAAAACGATGAAGTTCACAATTTTCTCTCTTTTTATTTATTTAATGGAAAGCTTTTTATTTTTTCTTTTCCATCCATTCAACTCCTTGTTCACTGTGTGCTAGGACAACGATTATCCTTTTTGTCCACTCCACCCTTCTGTTTGGTTTGCTTCCTCATACCAGAATCAATATTTCTTCATCTTTATCAGTTTGCTTTGGTGGCTTTCGAGCTAAGTCAATTGTAAAATAAAGGTCTGTGTGTTTTTCTTGTAATATCTGGTGATAAAAATAATACCAGCAGAAGATTTGAAATTTATAAAAAATTGTGACAAAAATAAATATTAAATTTGGTAAATTTTTTTGAATAAAATAAGGCATTATCAAATCCACTTGTTGATTTGATAATTTTTTAAATAATTAATTTAAAATTTAGTCTGAAAATACTAAAAAATATTTTTTTAAAATTTCTTCCTTAAAAAATAAAAACAAATTTAATTACCTAAGAAAAAAAAAATACAAATTTTACAGAAAAAATTGGAAAAAGTTGCAGAACACAATCTCAAGATAATTTTGAAAATTAATTCGAAAGATGGCCAAAACTTTCAACGCTTGGGTCTGATTTCTTCCGGTTCCGCATACGATATGACTTTCACGATATGCATTAATAAAGTATGTAAATTTTGGAAAAATAATTCACATTGAAAGTTTTTGCCGCAAGCGAAAAGGACATCGCGAAGGATCGCAGTATCTCCGAAAAGTTAAGCAATGAATTTTAATTCAATTAAAATTTACCAAACGCTGAAATGAAATAAAGGACCAAATGGAACCAAGTGAAACTTTTCACTTTTGACAATAAAACAAAAACAAAAACAAAACTGAAAACAAAAATAAAAACAAAAGCAAGAAGAGAAACAAAAACAATGACAAGATATGAGACAAGGCGAAATGAAGAGAAAATAAGAGGCCGGAATTCTGAATTAGGACAATAAAACTTTGCACTTCACATGACAACAACAACAACTACAATAACAATGACAAATTATAACTACAACCGAGAAGAGAAGAAGAAGAAGAATCAATGTCAACAATAACCTATAAGAACAAACGACAATAGAAGGCATAAATATGAAAATGAAAACATTTGGAACAAAGTGAAATTTTAATCAGATCAGAAAATAGGAAAGGGGAGCGGAAAATTCACTTTCCTTTTGGGGTGACAAGTGGATGGAGAGGAATGAGAACAATAAAAACAAGTACAAAAACAACAACAAAAATAACAACAAATTTAACAACAAAAAGAACAACAACAAAAACAACCTCAACAATAAGAACAACATGAACATGAGCAAAAATTCGGAATTATTAGCTCAACGAGGAGTGAAGACGAGACAGAGAAAAAGAGCTTTGTTGAAGATGTGGAAAGAAGGAGGAGGAGGCGTGGCCGACGTGGGCGGAGACGACATCCACTCGATCCTCTCACTCAAACTGGATCCGTTTCGATGACATTCGAAGATGAACAGGAAGAAAAGAAGAGAGAGAAATGACTCGAGACTGAGGAGGAAGGAAGGAAGGACGAGTTGAGTTGAAGGAGGCAGCAGCAACAGCTGTGAGCAAACACATCGTCATCGAGGGGTTCGAGAGCGAGGAACGTGCGAGGTCTCAAGTTGTTGCTCAATTCACGAACGCTGGAAGGTGCCGGAGGAATTTCCGTTATATTTTTACAAACAAATTCAATTAAAGTCAGCCAATGTCAAAGATCCAATTGAGCTCTTGTTGAATTTCCCCCAAGAAAATGTTTGAATCTATAGGCGAAATTCTCCTCGGGTACTTTTCCGACATTACATTACACTCACACACACACACACACACACACACACACACATTTATATACAGCTCAGTATAAAGTTAATGATTTCTTCTCGGTTTCATCGTCTCAAATGTCTTCTCTCATTACATCCTTCACCTAATTTGCATGTCTTCGTCGTCTGTCAAGCGACTCGTCTCTTGTTGCGCGCATCTTGACTTGGCGAAAACATAATCAGCTTAGTCTGTGGCAGCACATGAAATTCGCACACACACACACACACACTCACAATTACTCACACCTGCATGCTTTCATAGAGACTCTCACTCACTCCTACCAAAACTTCATGGAACTCATTCGAGGAACTCGCACGAGTGCAGGCGACCGCATTTGCAACTCTTCAGCCTTCTTCGTGCACTTGAGGAACATTTACCGAGCATCGTGTCTTCCTTTTGCACTTCTTCGTTCTGAGTGCTCGTCTCACTCTTTCCCTCTTCCGTCTCCCACTTTCTGCCCCTCTCGCCATCTTCCGGCTTCTTCGGAAGCTTCGCTCATTTGCGGCGGAAGTCAAAGTGTTGTTTTGAGAGGTGTTGATGGCCATTTGAACACTCGAGTAGTCTCAAAGTCACGTTTACCATCTCGCTGAGAGGCACTGAGACATATGTATATGAAATATTTGTTTGTTTTATGGAAATTCACTTGCAGAAAAGGTATTGATTCATTCAAATAAAATAATTAATATTGAAAAATATGAAATAAAAACATCAAATAATGACGAAGTATAAAGATACAAATATAAAATAAATATACAAAATTAAATTAATAAAGAAAAATAAAACAATAAAAAAATAAATTTATAAATATAAAAATAAAAATAAATCTTTTTTCAAAACATTACAAAATGTAAAATAAAAATAGAAAATTTAAATATATCTCATATAAATTTATAAAATATAAATATGTTGTAAAAGTATAAAAAAATATATATAAAATAAAATGATGTAATTATAATAGATAAAATAAAATTAATTAAAAGAAAAAACCAAAATACAAATAATTATTTTAGATTTTTAACGAACAATTTTATTAAATTCGGATTTTTTACCATATAAAATCTTTTGTAGAATTTTGTTTTAGTCCTTTAAAAATTCCAAGTGCCTTCAACATTTGCCCACTCCACAGATTTTGACCTGTCCCAAACTGTTGCTAACATTTTCGTGTTCACTGTTATTCTCATGTCATTTCGTTCTCTAGTGTTCCATACTTTAGCCAGGACACCAACCAACGCTCTCACAGGATAGCGAAAGCTCTCACCACAAGCTCTGCAAAGCTCTCTGTTATCGACAGAAGGACGATACAACGATTGCCAGGATTTGAAAATAACTTCCAACGATTAATTATAACCAATTAGTAATATTTTCCCACAGATTAATATTATTTTTTTTAAATATAAGTAGCTTTCGTTTGGAATCCCTTGATTCTTTTTGAAGCTACCTTTTCCGCTTTTCTCCCTGGGGTCAATCAGAGAATTTAAAAGGACCATCAATCTAATTATAGCATCATCAAAAAAACAGTCCAATCTGAATTTTTCTTTCTTTTTTAACCTTATTTCCCCTCTTCTACTCGTTCATACTCTTCTTAATAGTATTAGCCATCTCTTTCGCGCAGCTATTAAATATTCTGTTGCCGTTGCCAGTGCGACGAATCACCCAAGATGTCCTTAACGACCAATTAAAATGAATATTTCATTTCGCGAGCGGCCAGAAGAAAATCACGTTTAACGACAAAACGAAGCAAAGTAAAATAAAAACTAAATAAAACATAAGAAACAACAACAAAATGCAACAAAATAAAACCAAGTGAAACAAAATAAAACAAAATGAAACAAAACCAAAATGAAATGAAAGTCTAAATGAAACTCCCGTCCAGTACTTATGGGAATTTATTGCTTTGACCCCTTAATTAAGCCGCTGTCTAGGAGTTCAAAGCGAAATACGTTTATTCGCGGATTAAACAACGATTGCGTTGGCTTCTGAGAATATTTTGCATAACAAGAGGATCAGCTACTACTTTGAGGATTTCGGAAATTTACCGGGGATTTTAGAGATCCTTGATTTGCAGTTCCTTGATTCTCCTTGAGCAAATTAATCTGGGGTGTAGTCAATGGATTTTGAGGAGATTAAGATCAAGGCTTTGTTAGCGAGAAATTCATTAGTAAAGCTTAAATTTTCTTTAATCACATTCAACAAATTTCAACAACTTTCAACTATTTTTAACAATTATCATCCACGTTCAACAAATTTTCCGGTATATGAACCTTTCCCCAACTTGTTTCAACTTCCCTCAACCTTCCTTCAATCCTTCTTCAACCTTCTTTCGGCTAAAATTAGCAACCCGAATCGACTCCGATCACCTTAAACCAACAACTTCTGCAGCCTTTAATCCATTCTCGGTTTTTCACCCCATCCTCCTTCTCTTTCTAGTTTATCATTAAATCCGACGCTGCCGTCCGATTGTTGTTGTCCTATTTTGTTGTTCCTGTACTGTTGTTGTTGTTGTTGTTTTGAACTACTGCATTCGAGGTCTTTCATTAATTGAAGCTTGAATTTTATTCCCCGTGGGAAGCGTTCGCGATTTGCAACAACAACAAATGCTGCATCCGGAATTGGAAACCTGAGGACGATGGCCGGGAAGAAGAAGAAGAAGAGGAGGAGGAAGAAGAAGAAGAAGAAGAGGGAGAAGGTCAGAGAGAGAGTGAGACAGCACACATCGCTTGAAATTTATATTCTGAACCGGAAATTAATTAAAGACGAGCGCAAACCAACGACAGACAGACAGACGCAAACTGAGCGAAAGAGAGAAACGGCGAGAAAGAAGAAGAAAGTGGGAAAGTGAGAAAGGAGAGGGAACAATGTGGGTTGAGAGACAGAAAGAGATAGCAATACGTGGGGCCATCGAACGTCGAGTGTCGGATCCCACAGAGTCGAAGTCGGAGGCGTCGGCGTCGGATGGCGTCGAACTTCGCAGCTGCAGCTGTTGTTGAAAAATAAATAACCATGAAGCGTCGACAGCTCGCGACTTAGATTTGCAGTTAGGACACAAAACAACAACAACAACAGTAACAACAATAACAATAGTAACAATAACAACATTGATAATAACAACAAGAACAAATATACTGCGGGCAAATATATTATGAGGCGAAGAGAAAAGTTTGCTAGAGATAGAGAAGGAGAAAGAACATGAATCAGTGGGAGAGAAAGCGAGAAAGAACGAAAGCGTGAAAGAATAGACTGCCTTGGGAGAGAGAGAGAGAACGTAGTATTGAAAATAATTGCACAATGAGTGAAACTGATGCCGCTTTCAATTCGAAATCCATTCAAATGCAACTCGTCGACGTCGTTCCTTCAGCATCAGCATCAGAAAAGCAACGGGAACAAATCACTGCCATGAAGGAGTGATATTCACGCTCTCTCCCTCACTCTGTCTCTCTCTCTCTCTTTCTCTCTCTTTCTCACTCTTTCTCCCCTCTTTCTTTCTGTTAAACTCCCTACGGGTGGCTGCCGTCGTTCTCGGCACCTGTTGCAGCATTGATTGACAAGCGAACACTGGTTTTATCAGTGGAACATAGAGGTCCCCTCTCTCTCTCCATCTCCCTCTCTATCCTTCTTCCTCTCTCTCTCCTTCTCCCTCTCTCTGCGTCTCTCCTTCTAACTCTATTCAACTCAATCTCTCCATCTCACTCCGCCCCACTGGGCATTGTTAGTGAGTGGAAATAGTATGATTCATTTCGTTGCATTGATATAAATTGCCATTGAGTTGAGATTGAGTGGAACGAATAGATTCCCCAGAATGCGTGCTGGATTAATATATAATGCATCTCAATAACAATAGACGGATGAAAGTGAGAAGCGGCGGGAATTTTATCTAATCTTGTATTTAGTTATTCTCTACTTGTTAGGGAGGAATTTTCATTCATTTTCAATTGGAAAGTTTTCTTCAAAAGATTTATAAAGCTTGAAAAATTATTACATTACAAGAATAGGATTATAAGACTATAATCATATATTTAATAGTAATAATTAATAGTATAGTAAATTATAAGAATTTTAAAAATTTCATTATATTTTCTAAAAAAAAAATTCAACGAAACATAAATAAATTTCTCAAAAATTACAAAAACTAATTTATTAAATCATAATAAATAATTTAATAAAACATAACTATTATTGATTAAAAATACAACTAAAATGTCATATATAATTAAAAGTATTAAAATTCTCCAGGAAATTAAATAATAATTCATTATTTATAGACTTAGAAAGTTCAAAAATATAGAATTTTTAAATTATAATTAATTTATAAACATTTAGGAATATATTTAATTTTCAGATTACTTACTTTTATTATTAATAATAGTAAATTTTACAAAATTTAGGAACTATGTCCAAAAATACAAAAATTGTATTTTTATTCCAAAATAAAAGTATCATAATTCTAAAAGAAATAAATATATAAAATCAATATTTGTAGTATTAAAAATATCAAAAACTATTTACGAGTCTTCGCGTTTATTACAATTTCCAATTTTTCATGACTATTATTTCATTGTCGATTTTAATGCCTGCGATTATGTTAAACTCCAATTCAATTACCAGCATATTCCCTTCATCACGCCGATGTAATGAGCCAATATTGAACAATTTCACCATCATAAAATCCACATGGCATCAACAGAACGAACTAATCTGAATTCCCTTCCCTCAGGCCCTTCTCCCTCTCGCCCTCCCACATCGACTAGAGCTCACTGTGCAATCGACCTATTGTTCCACAGAGATAGCAATTACAAAATGTCATGAGATTGTCCTCGTGCCGGATCCTTGCCTAAATGTATGCAAATAACTGTAAGCCATAATCACATGAATTGTCATAAACACATAGGCGAATTGCATCCACAGAGACGGGGAGAGAGAGGGAGAAAGAAAGAGATACCCACATGAAACTGCATGACAGCCATGCGTTCCATAAACCATAAAGCCATAATCCTTTGGATGTAACGCAGTTTCATTTGACACGCAGGATAATTATGAAAATTCATGCTGATTTTGAGCCTTTTGGAAAACTACCAGCAATTAATATGCGCATTCACAAGGATCGGAGTGATAGAGCGAGACAGAGGGCGGGAGTGAAGGAAGGAGCGGAGGAGGCAAGGAGCATTGGAGTTTATTGCACAGGATGGAGGATGCTGCATTTTTGGGGGGATCCGCGGATGGTGCAATTAAAACCATCGTCTAAATCACTGTGCTCGGAACTGAGGCCAAATGTCAAATGACAAGAAGTCGTCCTCTAACTCTCTCTCTATCTGTCTGTCTTTCTCTTTCCCTGTCTCATTCTCTTTCCCCGTCTCTTTCTCTCTCTCTATGTCTGTCTCTTTCTATCGCCGTTATTGCCTCTGCAACATATGAGCAATTAAGTCAACAACATCAACTAAGTGAGGCAACGGGAGCAACAGCAAAAATTCACGTATAAAACATGTTGGTAGTTGGAATTGTAATTGCTGTTAGTGTTTCTGTTGTTGTAATTGCTTTTATTGTTGTTTTAGTTGGAATTTCTGTTGATGTTGTTGTGGATTTTGTAGTTGTTCTTGTCGTGTTTTATTATTGCCTACCGCTGTCATGGATATTGTAGATCTCATTATTGTCGTTTTATTTTGCGGCAAAAGATTTCTGCGCACAGCACAGGATCAACAAGGATTGACGTGGCTTTGGTAAAACGATGATAATAAAACGGCGATTTTATTGCTCAATTGACGTGTGACAGGCTACAGATATAGAGAGACAGACAGAGATAGATAGAGAGAGAGAGAGAGAGGCAGGGAGAGAGATAGCGAGATGATTCAGCAATTACTGATTCCCGAGAAATGATTCACCGAATGACAAAGGGAGAAAACAAAAACACGATGTAATTCCCAGAAAGATCGAAAACAAAATGAGAGCTGGAGCAAAGTTCGGAATATTAATTGATATAACAAACAACAATTAAAAAAATTAATAAAGAAGAAATTATAGTAAAAAAGTTGATTGAATATAAATCGAAAAATAGGAAAACAATCTGAAAATAGTAATAAAAATCGGAGAAAGGTATTAATAGTGGAAATATATAACAGAAATCAAAAAATAATAATAAAATTAAAAAAGTAATAACAATCGAAAAATAGTAACTAAATCTAAAAATTATATTTAAACAAAAATAAAAAATAGTAATACAGATCGAAAAATTGTAATAAAAATTGAAAAATATTAATAAAAAAATTAAAAAAGTGTTTACAATATCGAAAAATAGTGAAAAAGTTACAAATAGAATTAAACCAAAAATAAAAATTGTAATAAAAATCACAAAACAAAAAAAAAAAATTATAATAAAGTAAGATAAAATATTTTCGAAAATAATATAAATTATTCAATAACCGAGGTAAATTTCCTTTTCATAAAGTCATTTATGAAAACACAAGGAAAAAATAACGAACCGAATGAAATGTTAATCAAATAGCAGAATGAGAAAATCCGCATGAAAGCCAAATGCCGATTTAAAGAGAAAAACATCGACCATGGCACGAAAACACAATACTCGATATCTCCGAAACCTGTCGCATGAAGGCAACCGAAATTGAATTTTAAAATCGTGCAACGCGTGCACGAACTTCGTTCAGGGCTGGGCTGGGGTTTGGTTTGGGGCAGTTGGTCGCATATGGTTTGGCAACGCGGTTCAGAATGTCAATTGTGACAGCAACAACAACAACAATAAAACACACCCACTACTATAACAACAACTATGAAAATATCACAATCTGTAGATATAGCAACTACAATATGAACATTGGGAACATATGTAATGTTAGAACTAAAGGAGGAAAAAAACAACAAATGTAAATTCAATGAAATTCGATTCGCGAAAATCATTTGTTTTCCCCCTCCATCGATGGCAAAGGACACGATGTGTGCGAGACACCAGTGTTGCCACAGTTTTGTCTGAGCGGCTCAGTGAGAAACTTTTTGCAAATATTGTTATGCGACAGTTAGATAAATGAATTTCGTTCCAGTCAATGGTTGTTGTTGCTGTCGGATGGTTGTTGTTGTTGTTGTTGCTGTCGGTGGATGGTTGTTGTTGTTGCTGTTTGTTTTATTTGCAAACTTTTCTCGTTCCTTCGCCCTGATATCTCATTGCATTACCAACTGGTCCCATCGTCTGATTGAGATTCGTAACAGAAGGTTGAACAAAAACAATGAAAAAAGCAATGTCAACAAAATGAACAATAAAAACAACAACAAGATCAACAACAAAAGCAACAACTAGATCAATTAGAAAAAATCCAACCCAAAACAAAAAGCAGAACGAAAAAATCGACAGAATCGAAGACAATAAAACCGAAACTATGAAAAAACAAAAAAAAAAATACAATTCAATGACAAAAAATTCAAAAATAGCACCGTCAACAACGAAAAAATCCACAAATAAAAAAATTCAAGTGAACAACAATAAAAACAACAGCACAAAAATAACTGACAGTTTGTGTCGAGGGAAATGTCATGTAATCTCTTGAACTCTCTCACTAGAGCAGTGGTTGGGATTCAATATTTTGTAACATTCTGTTTTTGTAAATTTAAAAAAAAAATATTTCCTATGAAATTTTTGATGGTATGTTGTTGTTCTGACATTGGTTTCTATAGGTTTGCCTTTGTTGTTATTGTTGCAACATAGTTTGGAAGACCTTTTGATTTTAAATAAATTATTCAATCCTGTCAAAGATTTTTGTTATTTGTATTTATTATTTTATATTGCATGTAATTTTTTTTTGAATTTTTTTGACTCCAGAATATATAATTATATTTTTTTAGAGTTTTGAAAAATTAGATTTCAATTCTATTAAAGACTTAATATTACAGTAGAAATATTTTTTCTTTCATTGTGTTTATTTTTCTGTAATATATTTTTTAAAATATTCAAGAACTCAAAACAATTTAACTTTTGTTTATTTTAGATTTTAATTTAATTTTTCAGTCATTTAGTATTTTATATTAATTTTTTCAATGTATTGTATTTTATTGTATTTAATTTTGTTTACTATTTTCAAATTTCAATTACTCTAAACTATTAAATTGTTATTTTAATTGAATTTCCTTAGTATGTTTTTTATATAGGGCCAACCTAATTATTGTGAACACCAAGGATAAGCCCCAGATCCTGGTTGGTAATTCAATAAATTATTTTCAACATTAAATCGAATAATCTCCTTGGGTGCTCGAAAAGCTTTTTACTATTCTGGGTCCGGAGGGATGTTTTTGATGGGGGGTGAATGGAAGTAATACTTTAATGGCCATTGGCATGGCCATCGGTATACAATAACAACAAAAACATATGGCCTAGAGATCAACCGCAGACTAGATTCAGTCGCCAGATGCTCATCTGCAGTCAGGTCAGGTGTTGGAAACACGCAGGTAAACAAAGATAACAAGAAATAGATGAGGGGAGGGAGAAATAAAGGCAAGAAGAAATAACAACAAGGGGAAAAACAGGGAGAGATATAACAAGGAGAGATAACAACAAGAGGGGAACCAAGAGAATAACAACAAGAAGAAATGACCAGAAGAAATAAAAACAAGAAGATAGAAAAACATGAAAAAACAAGGAGAATAACAAGGTGTATAACAACAAGAAAAACAAAACCAAGCTGTATTACAACAACAACAAATATATCAACAACAACAAAATCGAACACCAAAAACCAACAACAAAATTAACCCTCTTGGAATGAGAGATAAACCCAATCCACAGGAGAGCAAACCAAACAAAGGGAAGATAAAATCGAAAAATAAACAAAACAAATAAGAAAAATACGAAAGAGGGCGAACGAGGATTGCGATTGTGGCCGAGGCGGCGGAAGTCGGAGCCATTTTAATAATTTATGAGGCATCATCGACGAAGCAGAAACAAATAAACTAAATACAAACCCAGGGAAGGAGAAGGATGGAGAATATTTTGGTGGAGATCGAAAGAAAAAGAAAGAACGATAGGGAAAAATAGAGTGATAGAAAAAGAAGGAACGTCAGGAAAAGAGAGAAAGCGATAGTGAAAGTGAGAGTAATGCAGCTTAGGATTCTCCCCCAACAGCCGACCGGAAGTCAGATCCTTCCGAGAAGAACCGCAGAAGAAGAATGAGAATCCGTGTCAAATCGGACAAAAATAACAATAATAAAAACCAGACAAACGGCCCCACACCTTCACCTTATTCTCATCTCATACGCATTGAACGTTAATGGAGGGTCTAAGTGTGGGCGTGGTCAGGGTGGGCGGCGATGAATTTATTGCCCAAGTGAACACGGAACCTAAACACGGACGGAAATTGAAACCAAAGGGAACCTGAAACCAAATGAAACATGAAACCAAAGGAAACCTGAAACCAGAGGGAAATTGAAGAAGCCCAATGGAAACTGAAGAAGCCCAAAGGAAACTGAAGAGTCCATAGGAAACAAAACCATGGCGAATGGAAAAAGAAACCAAATAAAACAAAAATTTGAACTCACCTTTAATGAAATCGACCGCCATCTCCAGTCCATAGGTGTCCTTGTCGCAGTCGTCGAGGATGTGAGCACCGAGTGTGATGTTGGGCAGAAACTGTTGCTTGTTCACCTGATCCAGCGTGTAGAGCATCGCTTCGAGGGCTTGAATCCCGCCCTGAGGCATGATGGGGCCACAGGTGATCGTGTCCTCGCGCGAGTGGACCATCATCAGGCCTCCGAGGATGACGTCGCCCTCCATCACCGAGGCGTGCTTCACCGGCCACGAGGGCGTCGTCGTTGTTGGCAAGGAGGATCCCATGATGGAGGATCCCATGATGGAGGAACCAATGATGGAAGACCCGATGTTAGAGGAGCCCATGATTGAGGAACCCATGATTGAGGAACCCACGATTGAGGAACCCATGATGGAGTCGGCTTCGGAGGCGACCGGGTTCCATCCGTGATCCGACACGAATGCGGCATCGTTCGACGTGGTCGAAGTCGAGATCGAGGTGGAGACGCCGCTGAGGACGGAGCTGGATTCGGAATCGGGCGACAGCAATCGCTCGAGAAAATAATCAAGCTCCGATGCTGCGACATCGGCAGAGGCAGCATTGTCGAAGATCGTGTTGTTGTTGTTGCCAGCGCCAACAACTGTTGCTCGTGTTGTTGGCAAATTGTGGGGCGACAACGTGGGCCATGTCTGGAAGATGCTGAAGGTGGATGTCTCAGGGTTCATTGTTGTTGGTTTTGTTGTTGTATTTGTTGTTGTTTTTACTGCTGCTTTCGGTGCTGTTGGTGTTGTTTTTGCTGCTGCTTTTGTATTCGATGCTATTGCTATTGCTTTTGCTGTTTTTGCATCTGTTGTTTCAGTTGTTTTTGATGTTGTTTTCACTATTTCTGGTGTTACTGATGATATCGGTGTTGTTGTTGCCGATGTTGTTATTGCTGATGTTGTTGTTACTGATGTTGTTGCTGATATTTCCTCTGGTAATGTTGTTACTGATGATGTTGTTGTTGCATTAACATAGCTCTTGGTACTTGTCGACAACATTTCCTGTTGCAATGTGTTTGCATTATGCTGAATTGTTGAGCTTTTTGTTATTGTTGCTGTTGTTGTTACTTTTCCGTCAGTTGTTGCTGCTGTTGTATCCTCTGTTGTTGTTCTTGTTGTACCTTCAGTTGTTGCTTCATCAGCTATTGTTGTTGTTCTTGTTGGCAATGCAGATGTTATCGATTTTACTGCTGTTGTTCCAGAAATTGTTGTATTGTCTGTTTTTGTTGCAGCTGTTGTTGTTGTGTCTGTTTTTGTTATTGTTGTAGTTGGTCCTGTTGCAGCTGCCGTCGTCGTTGCTCCAGATGTTGTCGACAACGTTTCCCACTTTTGTTTCTCTCTCTCTCCCTCTCCAACTTCCTTTGGATTCATCTTGTTTTCTCCATCCGTTGACATATCTGTATTGTTGTTGCTCACATCATTGTTGTTTATATTGTTTTTGATGTTGATGACTCCTTCCAGTTCTCCGGATGCGATTCTTGTCGACTCCTCGCCGGATTCACCGGGAGGCTCCACCGCCAGCGGCACCGTCTCGATGAAGCTCTTGTCGTGATCCTTTGGCTCCATGTCGGACTCCTCGTCGCTGACGATTTTTATTCGCTGCGGATCCCAGTTCTCGGTTCGCTCCATCGACCGGTTCAACGAATCGTGGCCAATGATTGGGAGAGGGTCGTGGATTGGTTCGTGGATCGGATCCTGGAATGGAATTTGGGTCGAATCTTCGCTTGGGATCCGGATCATGTCTGGGATCGAATCTTCGCTAGGGTTCCGAATCATATCTGGGATCGAGTCTTCGCTAGGGTTCTGGATCGTATCTTGGATCGAGTCTTTGATTGGGTCCTGGATCGAATCTATGATTGGGTCGTGGATCAGGATCGTGACGGAGTCCTGGAGTTTAATTTTTTGATTCTCATCCTCCACATCCATTTCCACCACATCTGAATCTTCCCTTGGATTCTCGCTAATGTATCGAAGCCCTCCGTTCGAGCGCTTCTTCATGGGACCAATTGAACCGATGTTGGCCAAAGGACCTTCAATGTCCTCCACTGATAGTGAAAGGTTTTCCTTTGTCTCTATCTTTGTCTCCTTCGTCCCTGGAGAGTCCTCCAAGTCCAGCCCGATTTTGCTGTCGCTCACAATTCGAGAGCTTTGTTTTTCCTCTGTCTCAGCATCCTTGATTCGTGATCCCAAGAGATATGAACTTATCTTCGACCCATACTCATCGTCCTTCTTTTCCAAAGACTTCACCGAATCTTCCTCGTCCTTCTCTCTCTTCTCCTCCTTGTTTGCGGTTCGAGTGCCGTGCGATTGCATCGGACCATCTTCAATTACATCTAATGACGACATCCGCAATCCTCGTCTGCTCTCCTGAGTGGGCATCGCTCCGATTGCTGTGATCTCTGCATCGCCACCGTCTCTCCCCATCTCTGTCCTTAACCTTTGCACCTCGCGACCATTCCGTCGTCGACTTGGAGTTGTTGTGCGTTTGCTTTGTCTCCTTTTCCATCTCTCTTGCGTTTTTCTGCTCGCTCTGACTCTCCTTCGTTCCACTCTCTCCTGATATCTCCTTCGTTTCACTATCTTTCAGTCTCACTATCTTTCATTACCACTCTCTTCAATCGCTCTTCTTTATTCCCAATCTCTCCAACGCTCTCCTTCAACCTTCTCTCACCTCCATTCGCCTCCACTTCGTTGTCCTTCGCCTCCATTGGCTTCCGTTTCATTTCTTCTCGGAGATCATTAATTTTAATCGCTTGATTTTTTGCTCCACCTTCTCCTCCTTGAACTCTGTACTCTCCTAATTCAACGTCGACCTTAGACGATGTTCTCTTGCTCGATCCTTGTGCCACGCCCCCTTTCTCCTCCTCCTCCTCCTCTACGTCCTCTCCACCATCGCTTTTAATTTGCCGGCCAACGTCGTTGTGAACCTTGTGACCAGCATCAGCGGCCACCTCAACGAACTCATCGACTACGATTTCTCGGGGATCGCCAGTAATCGACGATGATGTTGTTGTTGGTGTTGATGGCATTGTTGTAGCTTCTTCAACCTCCACCAATTGATCCTTTGTCCCTTGTGACTTTCGCTCTGTAACTTCATTTGACATCTTACTATTTTCATTGATGACTTTTTGCTCCGTGACTCTTGCTTCTGCTTCTGTTGTTGCTGTTGCTACTGTCGTTGGAAATTTTTGCAGCAATAATCTTGATGATGTTGTTGTCGCATCTGCCATGATTGTTGTTGCTTCTGCCATGATTGTTGTTGCTATTGCATTCGCATTGTTGTAGTTGCTGTCGACTTTGCTGCTACTGCTCCGTTGGTGGCTCATTAATTGTGAATTTTCGCCCGAAACTGTTGGCCAACTGCCAGCTGAGAACTTCGTTGCCGAAGTTGTTGTTGTTTTTGTTGGAGTCGTTGTTGCTGCAGGAGATGTTGTTGTCACGCTTGAGTTCGCCGCCTCCGTTGTTGTTGTCGTTGTTCTGTTGTCGCCATCCAACAAATTTCCTGGTTGCTCCTTCGCTCTTGGTGTTGTGGTTGCTGTTGCTATTTTGGCCCTTGAAATTGTTGCCAATTCCACCTCTGACTCTTGTTGTTTCTCTTGTTGTTGCTCTTGTTGTTGGCGGTGTGGTTCAAGTGCTGTTGCCATTGAAGTTTCTGGTGGTGAGAGTGTGGACAAGGTCGAGGTTTGGGTTGAGAACGATGGTGAGGTTGAGTGTGAAGTTGATGTGGAGGTTGAAGCTGATGTGGAGGATGCGGTTGAGGTTGAGGACGATGGCGATGTTTTGTGCCATGGTGTTAACGATGATGTTCGGTGTTGGTGTTACTGTTGTTATTGAAATCATCTCTTTCGTTGCCTCCACTTTAGAGCTCTCCAATTTTTCAATTTGTTTGCCATGCTGCGGTAGAACAACATGATTGTTCTTGTTGCTGTTGTTCTTGTTGGTGAGTAAACTCTTGGTCAGGATGCTCTTGTTGTTTGTCAGGACGCTCTTGTTGTTGCTTGAAGAACCTCTTGTTGGTGAGGATGGTATTGTTGTTTTTGTTGTTCCTGTGGCTCCTCCCCACATATTGCAATCGCCGTTGTCGCTAGTAGTAGGCTGGCCAACAACAATATTTTATAGTAATTGCTCATGCTTGCGTAAATCAACTGCTCTCGCCTCCTCCTCGACTCGACACAACTCGACTCAACACGAACCGACTCCACTCGATTCCACTCGACTCAACACAGAATTCAACTCTAGTCCGCCGTCGTTGTTCTTGTTGTTGTTATTATTGTTGTTCTTGTTATTGTTCCTCCAATTGTTGTAGTAGTAGTAGTAGTTCTACTAGTTGTTGTTATTGAAATCGTTCGCCTGCGATTCTAATCGAATTCAACAAATCTTCCGTTTGCGCAATTTCGACCTGCAGCGACAGCAACATTTGTCAACGGGGCAACACTTGTCTGGTGGGAGCAACCAACCAACAAAAAGAACAACAACAATTTAGGCACAAAAAATCCTTTGAAAATCCTCGGGTTCCTGCCACGAGGTCACCCTGGACCTTTGTTGGAGTTAAAAGTTGTGGCAAATGTCACCGAGAAATCCTTGCTTCACTTGAAGAATCGACTTTAAGGATTCTTGAATTTTACAATCTGTCTTCCTTTCTCTCTCTCTCTTTGCGCTTCCCTCTCTAGCAATTTTCTCTATTTGTCTCTTTTCCTTTCTCTCTGGATCCTCCTCACTGTTGCCTGCTCTTTAACATTATCTTTGGATTTCTATTGAATTTTCTCCTTTGGACACTGGCAGCAACTCAGAGCCCGAAGGCAGCTTGTGATCCTGCAAATAATGTGAGAAGCAAACAGTTAATAAATGGAAAGGATAAGAATAAAAGCAGTAGAAGACGATAAAATAAATGGATGAGAGTGAAAGGAGTCGAAGACGATAAAGTAAAGGGATGAAGACGAAAGGAGCAGAAGACGATTAAAGGACCAGAGCAAAGAATGAAAGGGATCAAGAACAACTCAAATGAAGAGTCCTTGAAGAGCATGAGAGGGTCCTTGGCAAATAAAAAGCTCTAGTTTGACGACGACGACTCGAAAGGAAAGAATCATCAAACAATGTAATTCATCTCAATTCCCTACTTATTCTTTTTTTCAACTCTTTTTTTCTCTCATCTTTTATATTCTCTCATCTCGAATTTTCTCTCAAATCTTATTTTTTCTCATCTACTTATTTTCTCTCATCTGTTCATCTCTTTCACTCATGTCTTCTCATATCTCATATTTCTTCCTCTCTGTCTCTGGACTCTTCTCTCTTCGACTTTCGTTTTCATTAAGTTTTCATCTCTTAATTCCTTTGTCAGTTGTGTTTTACGATCCGTTTAGAGTAAAAAAGGATTAATGTTATTAGGAAAACCTCCTCAAGGCTGTTGAACTGAAACAAAGGAGAAGTAAAGCGACCACAAGTGGATGTGGTGAGTTATTTTTGGAACTCAGTTTCAGTTTGACAGAAGAACTTTAATTACAAACTCAGGGTGCATTGTTTAAATTTTATTTCTCCGATAAATCGGCGACGATTTCCGAGAAATCACAAAATGAGGCTGTCGAAGCCCTTCGCTTGATTTCACCTGTGACTTTCTGAGGTCTCCCGTGGACACCTGTCGAACGCCCGCGAGGAATTCAATTAACTTTCGTGTGAGTTCGCGTCTCCAGGGCTTTCACGTTTCGCAAATGCCTCCAGGCGTATGAGTAATAATTAACTCTGCAGCAATTAAATGGGCGCAAAAATAATTAACGAACATTAACATATAATATTAAAGGAACGAAACAAAAACAAATCTCTTGTTTCATTGACGTCACATTTTTTTATTCACTCGCATGAAGTGCGAGCAAGTTAATTAAATACAATACGAGGTCTTCGACCGAGGCCCTTGGGAGTATATTTCCCTCATGGCTGTTATTTTGCTTATTTGTTGTTTGGCTCATAAAGGAGCCGAACAACAGACGAATTATATCCTTCATTAAGTAAGCGAGCACTTCGTCTCTCCGTCATAAACCCACAGAGATTTTTATCAACAGCTCTCTCACTCTCACTCTCGACCTCTTACTCTCTTCTTCTCCCTCAATCTATCCCTGTCCCACTCTCCCCTTCCACTTCAAGTTGTTATTTTCTCATCGATATTTGCTAGTCGGAAATTTAAGCTCCCGCACATAAAATGTGATTTTTAAAGCACCCTCCAAAGGACGAAGCACGAGGTGCTGATGGCCATAAACAATTTTTATACACGATGATAGAGGGCAAGAAGCGTGAAGAGGGAGGGGGCGTGGCAACGAAACGCATCGCACGCAATGTGTTGCTGATAGCGTCGAGCGAGCATTCGCAAATGCCATCATCATCATCATCGGGAGTAGTAGAAGCAGCAGCAGCGACTAAGAGAAGAGAAGGAATAACAAAAACAACAACTATAATACAAATAAACAACAATAAACCAGCATCAATAACAACAACAAAACCAGCATCAACAACAACAAGAACCAACAGGACATCGACGTCCACCCCACGAGTCGCACGGACGCCCCTCGAATTGAGTTTTTGATGTGTTTGTGATTTGTTCCATTTGCTCCAACTTCTCCTTTCCTATCCTTCCGGCACTTTCTTCTCTGTCTTCCACCTCTTCTTACTTCTTCTCCTTCTCCTTCTCCTGCTCGTCCTTCTTCTCCTCCTCCTGCTCGTCCTTCTCCTCCTCCCCCTCCACCTCTTTTACCTCTTCTGCTTCCTTTTCAACTCATCGTTTGGGATCGTTGCCAACGAGACAAGCGGCAACGAACGATGGCGAAGCGGAGGAAAAGAACAACGACAAGAGCAGCAAAAACAACAAGAATAACAACAGGAACAACAAGAACAACACCACTTGACAATGTATTCCCAAACTGACAATAACGAATGCAAACCGTGAAGAGCATCCACACCTCATTGACTCGTCCTTGCTCTGACGCGACCTTCTCTCTTCATCCCCCTTTCAATCCCCTCTTCACTTCTTCTTCTTCTCACCCCTCAAGTTGTCTTTCATCGTTCTCTCATTCACGTAGAGCGATTTCCACCAGTGGCATGTGCTTTTCGACGTCCTCTTCACATGGCCCGGAGGGACCTACGAACCCTCCTCCATCGTCGTCCTTCAGCACAAGCTTCTTCTTCTCAGCCCCTGAAGACACTTTTTCCCACCGTTCAATTCCTTCTTTCAACTCTTTAACTCCTTCTACCATCGAATCTTTCTTCCTCTAGCACCGTCTACTTCCCAACTCCTTTTTCCTCCAACTCCTTCTCCCTCCCTCTCCTTCTTCCCTTTCTCTGTCTCCACCAACCACTTGAGGTCGCCGAGGGCTTCAAGTGACGCCGTGATGTCGTCGGCTCTTCTCTTGGCTCGACTCAACTTGCCGTGTGTGCGAAACTTTCGACATTATCTGCTTATCCTCGTACAGAGCTCGAGAGTCTGTCGAATCCCCAAAAGGATTCAACGGATTGAATGGCGGAAACTATTACGACAACAACAAGAAACAAATATATGAAACAAAAACTATGGGAACTTCACATAAATCTCATCCTTTCTCTCTCTGTATTTCTCTGCCCCTTGTCCTTATGTCTAAAGCTCGTACTTGTTTGTATCCCTCGTTCTTCGGTCTTCTTCTTCGCTCATCCCTCTCTGTATCGTTCGTCCTTCCCTTTATCGCTCTTCCATCTCTCTATCGCTCATCCTGTCTGTCCCTCGATCGTCCTTCTCTTTATCGTTAGTTGCACTCGAGTTGAGGCTGAGCCACTGTGCCTAACGGTGGAGCAAATTGATTGATGGTGCAGTCGTTTTATGATTTACGCCCATTGCAAACACAGGATGAGAAGGACCGAGGCTCGTCAGCTCATCGGATGCAGGAAGGCGATGATTTGTAGCCGATCAAAAGGATTGAAAGTATTTGCAAAGCATAAACGCGATTTACAAACAAACAAAACATAGAAACGAGGAAACTTCAAGCTTCGAAAGGATGATGGATTGAGGCGATGACGAACGACGAGAATCGCAAGGACAACTGAGAAGGAAAGGAAGAGATAACAAAGGAGATGAAAGAGGCAATAAAAGAAAAGAGAGAGATAACAAAAGAAACAAAATAAACAAGAAAAGAAATGAAAAAGGCAAAAGAGGGAACGAAAGAGCCAATAAAAAAGAGATGAAAGCAACAACGAAAGGAATGAAAGAGACAACAAAAGGAACGAACGAGAACAGAAAATAGATGGAAAATACAATGAATAAAACACTGTGCATTTAATCTTATAATTTTTGAATCCTATAAGATGCAATTAAATTAATGTCCAGTGAGGATTCTTTGGAAGAAAAAACGTCGCAGTTAAACGTCGACAACAGTTGAGCGAAGTAACGAGGGTCATCCCTTGCCACGCCCCCTTTATTCCCCTCTCCTCTCCTCCCCCAAACCTTCCACTGTAATTAGCCAAAAGTTGCCTCAAAGTTCCGGCGTCTCTCTTTGAACTTTCCGCCGAGTTGATCGTTTTCGTAAATGTTTATTAAAGAACTTCCTCTGACCACGCCCACCTCGTGTCCTACACCTTCTCAAGGTCTTCGTCGTGCCTTCACCCCGTCTTCTCCTCATCTTCTCTCCCACAAATGCCATCACAGTCAGGCAACGAAGGTCCTTAAGGATTATTTCTTCCACCCCACGTTTGGTGCAATTTCGTTTTGGTTTAGTTCCAAAAATGGACGAAATGGACGAAAATGGATAAATGTTGTTTTTGTTTTGGGTTTTTTCCACGTCGTCCCCGGGGCGAAAGTTCTCAAAGTATTTTATAATGTTCCAATCCTGAGCATTCGGCCAGTTGATGTCAACAGTAACAATAACAACAACTAAACGATGTCATTAAACGATGTCCTTTGGATCCACAAGTAGTGGAAAAGTTACCTCAAGAAAGTTGGAATAATTAGAGTGGAAATTAATGAAAGGAAAGCGAGGAGTTTTACAAGGAAGGAGTTTCGAAGGAATGAAAATTCGCAGGACATGAGTTTCTAGAGAAAGGAGTAATGAAGGAGTTTAAGATCAAAGATAATAATTGAATGTGATTCTTGTCTCATTTCTAAGCAAGCTCACATTCTGTGGTTTCGAATGATCGATGCGATAGAAATGACTCCATGTAAAATTGAAGTTTTTAATTGAAAATATTGCCGCAAGTTATAAGAGAGAAGTCCTTCGAGTGGACCGAGAAACCAAGTGTAAATTTCCGAGAATTACTATGAATAGTTGCTGGGATCTGATTTGTCTTATTTATTTAGCAATTTGTCATGTTGCAAACGCACATTTGTCTTGCTCCGAAGAAATCAACTCTTACTCTTTATCTCTCATATCTCACTCTAACTCATTATCTCTCGGACTCTTCTTCTCTATGTCTCTGACTCTGTCTCTTTTTACCAATAATATAGGGGCTCTTGACCTTTGTGGATAGGTGAAATAATGGATGAAATTTATATTTGATTTTGAGAAATCGAAGATAAAATGAGATTGAGTGAAGCGAAGTGAACTGAAGACAACAGTCATCATGGTCATGGAATTTCTAGGAATGAAACATGAGTGGTCCGATGAAGGAGATTGAATGAGGGGAAGAAGAAATGAGACAGAACAAGAGAGAGGAAAAGAGAAAGAGTTAGAATTGTCCCCAGAGCATTTCGGTTGCAATTGATGCATTTAATAGAAACAATATGTGGGGACAGAAGCAATAACAAATCTTTAGATACTATATATTAATATATGAAGAGCAATGACAAGGAGCAACAGAAGCAACAACAACAATTGGTATGAGAACAACAAGAATACACAATAACAATTGGCAAGTGGACAACAAGAATTCACAACAACAATTGGCATGAAAAGAAGAATTGGAATGACACAAAAAAAAGAACAATTGACATATAGCAACAAAAATTGGTATGACAATAACAATTGCAACAACAAAACAAATGGTATGACAACAACAATTGGTATGGCAATAACAACAATAACGACATCATCACCAACATCAAGAGCAAAGCAAACGAAATGAGAAAATTTCATATTTTTCTTACTATTTCAGTCATTCTTATTTTATCTTTCTCTCTGACTACATCTCTTTCTCTCTCACTTCATGTCTTTCCCACTCACTTCATCTCTTTCTCTCTCAACAATATGTTGTCCGATCTCGACTTCATCGTCCTTGATATTATTGTTGTTATTGTCATTGTTTTTGTTATTGTCATGCAACATGGCAGAGTCCTGCAATATCTTTCCACCGAGTTTGTGTTTTCCTCACACATATACAAATAATCACACACAAACACACACGACGACCTTACACACACACCAATATATAACGAATACACTTGTTGACACATAATGCTACTGGAACAGGATTCAAAAGGAGCAAGGAGCAGAAAAGCACTAAGGAGAGAGAAAAATAAGTCGAGAAAGCAGAGTGGACGATGGTCAGGAAAACTAATAAAGCCCTGAGCGGAAACCAGAACGTAGAGATGAAGAAAAAAAACAACAACCCAAAGGAAGTATTAAAAGGAAACACAAGAGAAATGAAGAAAGCACAAATAAATTAAATTAAATAAAATATAAAAAATGGAGCAGTAAAATATAGAAAATACAGAAGTAAAATAGAGAAAATGCAGTAGTTAAATAGAAAAATTGCAATAGTTAAATAAAAAGTTAATAGCGAAATAAAAAAATGTCCAGAAAAATATAAAAATTGCAGTACTAAAATATAAAACAGAACATTCACATGTAAAACGACTAAATATGAAAAATATCAAAATTAATTTAAGTAATTGAAAATGCAGTCACAAATTAATTTCATAAAACTCTCTTCATATGAATGGAATCGTGACTAATTTTTATTCAAGTGAAAGAAAAATTACGAAAAGAATTTCAGGAACCGAGAAAGGATATCACAATTAAAAAGCTCTAGCGGAATTCCCCATTCAAATTTCTCTCTTCGCTGGAAGATTTCGTATTTCGCAATTAAAACTCGAAAGCAGGAGATAAAAGTCGAGAATGCCAGAAAGTCTGCTGAGAGTTTCATTAAGAATTTATGAAGCGAGCGCGCCCTCCATGGCTTTGTCTTCTATTTCTCTCACTGTTTTTTTTCTTTATCTCGCCGAAATTCTGCGATTCTTCCACGCTCTGACTCTGGGGAGGCTGGGAACGCGTTTATTATTAGTCTGAGTGCAATTTGATGAAGTTTTCTGACTGATATTGCGTGTGGGATTTTTCTTTCCATCTCTATCGCTCTTCCTCCTTTCCTATCACTCTTTCTGTCTCTCTTTTTTTCTTCCTTCTGTCTCTTTCTGTCTCTCTTTTTTTCTTCTTCCCTTCTCCCTCCCTCTCTCTATCTCGCTCCCTTTCCCTATTTTCCTATCCTGTTTCGCTAGATTGCAAATTATTTCATTGGAAATTTGCCTTTACTACAAAATTTTAACTTTTCATATTTATTTCTCCGGTTATAATCCTTGAGCTCATGATCATGAGGATGCCAATAAATATAGTCACACACACAAACACATAGCCGAGTGCAATTCTCTAAGTTCCGTGAACTTGGGAAAGCTTTCAGGAGGACTCGATGAAGAAAGTGGCCAACTTTTTATCTCCCGTTGGGGGAAACAGTTTCAACGCTCAACTTTTGTCGTCCTCATTGTTGTTGTTATTGTCGTTGTCGTCGCCACAAAGCGGATGAAGAATAAAGGAGAGGAGGAAGTAAGAGAAAGAGAGAGCCGAAGGAGCGGAAGATTGTTCAAAAGACTTCGATTACCTTCGGGGCGAATTCCAGAAACAAGAAACGAAAAACAGATACAAGAATCGGAAATTCGAAACAAGAAACAAAAATCGAAAAACAGGAACCAAAACCGAAAAACTGAAACAAGAATCGAAAATCTTAAAAAAACAATAGAAAATGTGGAAAACACATAAGAAAACCAGAAAAAAAAAATCGAAAATTTAAAACAAAAATCTAAAATCAGGAACAAATTCGAAAATCTGATACAACAAAATCAAGAAACAAAATCAAAAAACAAAAAAGCAAGAACAAGAATCGAAACAAAAAACAACATCAAAAATCACAAAACAAGAACAAGAATCGAAACCTAGAAACAAAATCAAGAAACAAAAACCAGAATCGAAAAACAGTACCAAGAACCAAACAAGCTTGGAAACCGAAAACAAAACTACTCAAGCAAAGACCCTGCGATTATGGGGTGCATTAAGGATTTTTGCCACACTCCCATCAACCAACCCCAAAAACCTGCCCCTCAGCCAACCCCAAACATCATCCAATGTCTCATGCTCATTGGATGAACCCCACTCTTGCACCCCATTTATGTCCTTCATTTATTCGGCTACTATTTAAGCTCCACTTAAAGCACTTCATTAATTCGAGCGACGACTCCGAGTGCTTCGTGACGTATGAGCAACACTTAATATGCGCGTAATAGGCTCAAGGACTTCTGGCCCAATCCTGGCTGGCGAAAGGCTTTCATTGTTTTTGGGTTTTGTACTTGTTCTTGTACTTGTATTTGTAATGTTATTTGTACTTTTTTTTGTACTTCTTTTTGTATTTATCTTTGTACTTGTTTTTGTATTTTTATTTGTACTTCTTTTTGTACTTGTATTTTTATTTTTACTTATATTTTTATTTGTGTTGAAGAAGAACTCGAGCTCTTTTGTGCCGAATATTTATTACTTAATTTCATTAAAAGCACTCACTTACTCACTATACTCTTCTCTCCATCCATCCATCCATCTCTCTCTCTCGCCCTCTCTCTACCCATCTTCTTCGCTCTCTTCCGCACTTATAATAAGTACGTTTTTATGCAGTTAAAACTGTGTGTTTTATTGCTGCCATATTTTCGTTCTTATTTTATCGCCCTTGTTAATTTTCCAGAGGCTTTTGTGATTTCCTTCATATATACTATATAAAAACGTTTATATACGCCATTGTTGTTGTTGCTTTCGTTCGTTGGAAAATTTTAAATTAACTAGCGTTTCATTGTTTTCGCTTGGAATTTATTTCGCTTTCCACAACAACGAGCGAAAAAGAGAACGATTTGGGATGAGGTGAAGGGGTGGGGAATTGATGAAGGCTTATTAAACTCTTTGTTAAGCGACAAAATTAAGCAGAGGCATCTAGGAAATTTTATTTCATTTTCCGAATATTTTCATTTCACCAATCGAACATTTTAACAACATGAAATTTTTCATTTTACTTTTCAAACATTTTAATTTGATCAACCTTGATCAACCGATCAACATCTTATCAACCATAGTAGTTTCATTCCTTTCACTCGACTCTTTGTCCCTCGCTCACCTGCAAATGGATTCCTCGGTCTTTCGAAACATATGTTTCAAGTTGTCCAAACACAGCCACCGCTTCCAAACCTTGTGTCCTTGAGTCCTTCAGCAGCAACAGCTGAACGAAGTCCTGACTCCTTGAAGCTGTCTCATTTTCAGATATCGATCCCTCTTCCTTTCACTCCCCTCCTCTCCCTTCATCTCACATCATTAGTGCCATTTGTTACAACACCTTCCACTGTTTCTACCCTAGTTTCAGTTGCTTCAGCTCCAACTTAACCTTGGCACCAGCTGCTTCTTTGCTCTCTCTCACCTCCTCTGATCATCAATTCCTCCTTCAACGTTCACCAGCTGTTGTTCGTTTTTCGTTATCTCCGCCATCAGCGGCTCCTTCGACTCGTTTTTATAATTATTATTTGCGTTCTCTCTGATCTTCGATATTTCCTTCCGCACCAGTTTCTCCCTCTCTCTCTCTCTCTCTTTCTATCTTGTTCTCGGCACTTTCCACTCTCTCTCTTTCTTTCTCACTCCTTTTTCTCTCCCTCTATCTCACGATATTCCTTTTTCCGTTCTCCCTTCAGCTTCCCTTCACTCTATCAGTTTAATTTCCGTCGTTAAAAATTACTGCAGAGCGGTGGAAGATGTGTAAGTAGATTTTAATTGAACTTCCCGCAACTGAGTTCCACACACACACACACACACATACATGTGGTAGACACAGACACACACAGGTGGCCTCACACACTCACACTCTGGTAGTTAAAACACACCACATTCACCCACCGAACTCACCGCAGGACTCACCTCACCGGTCTCACCACACCTCGGTCTCACTTCATCTGCTCTCACCTCACTTTGTCTCACCGCGTTGTTCTCGCTGTGAATTAATGAGCAAGGAAAATGTTTTCATCGACTCACTTAAAACGAGAGCCAACATTGGGAATCGCTGGAAGCTTTTAAAGAACCAGCGACAAATGAATGAGACAAAATTTCGAATGAGCTGAATGTCATGAAAACGAAGACGGAGGAAATGAAAGGAATGAAAGGAGGATCAAGGGTAGAACGTGGGTGGATGAAAGGAAGATGAGAAGTTGAATTCCAAATCCCTCCTACGACACAATGTACTTTGAATAGATTTTTCCAGATAATAACCCTTTAATTCTCTTCATCTCTTACGACAGTAAATTTCAAGATAATTTCCTGCCTACTGCATAGCATGAAAATTATGTCGAAGCCATTAACAATTTGATCAAAACTAATAATAGCCAATTGATGTAATTTGTCGTGGAAATCACGTTCTATTAATGGGATCTCAATGAAAAGAGGCGGCTTAATTGAAGCAGGAGGCAGGCAACTCTTGACCTACGAACCGCCTTTGAGTTACTTCAACCTCTTTCTCTTCCTCTCACTCTATGCCTCCCTCTCTTTCACTCTATCTGCCTTTGTATCGAGCCAGCATATCGATGACTCGAAGATTATGACGTGCATTACGCTAATGAAATTCCTGCCGCCGCATATAATTAATTTAATAACTACACCCGCACCCTGTTTATCGACGGCGAGAACCGTGAACCGGCAGGATGTGCCAATTAAAGGATGCGCCGCAACAAAGGAGATCACAAAGGAGAAGAGAAGGAGGATGAAGAGGAGGAGATGAGATGGAGAGGAGGTGATGAGTAGAAGGAGGACAAGCACCAAAGGGCGAAAGAGCGACCGAGGGCGAGGAATGGGGTTTCAAAAATAAGCACAACAAATGCTGAGGTCGTCCTTGAACCAGCCACAACAACAATAACAACAACAACAACAATAGCACGATGCCACTCAATATTAAGGCCCGCATTGTGTGTCGTTAACAAAGGTTGCGCCGCAGCGAATCAAAAAATTGGCAGCCGCCCAGCCAACGTTATCCTTGATATGAATTATTGATTTTTTTTCTTTTTCATTCTTTCTTTCTTTACGCCACTTCCACGTGATGCTTGTTGTTCTTGTTATTATTGTTCTTCTTGTTCTTCTCTTGTTTTTGTTATTCTTGCACTGCAGGACATTTTAATTTTGCGCCCTCGTCTTCCTGGCAAGAACTCAACTCAAGTCAACACAACTCAACAGAAGAAACTTGAGATCGACTGCACGTCGTCGGCCAGGTTCATTTGGGCTGCGAGAGCAAGCTGCCATTAGTCATATTTTCTCATAAATCCAAACATATTAGAAAAGTCCTGCAAAATTATGCAATTAATCATGAGATCCTCTTGTTATTTGTGTTCCACTTGTTGTTATTTTTGTTCTTGTTATGGTTGTTATTTTTGTTCTTGTTACGGTTGTTGTTTTTGTTCTTGTTAATGTTGTTATTTTTGCTGCTCTCTTGTTGTTCCTGCAGTAATTTTGTGCATGGGATCACGTCCAACGAATTTAAATTGAATTCATTCGTTCTTCGTTCGCTCGTTCGTTCTCTGTTCGCTCGTTCGTCATACGCTCAACTCGAACTCGTGCTTCCAGCTCTATTTCCGCCCTTCACTTTTTCTCTGCCTTCATTCATAAGTTCTTTTGCTCATTCGTTGTTTCGTTCTCTCATTCGTTCTTTCGTTCATTCGTTGGTTCGTTCTCTCATTCGTTCACTCATTCATTCTTTCGTTCGTTCATCGTTTGGTCCATTCGTTTGCCTCAAACAACCTCGGTCGAGCATGTGCCGAGGTCCTTTTAAGTTCGGCCATTAGCCGCCTGCAACACGTACACGATTGTCAAATTAGGAGACATCCATTCATGCTTCCATCTCGTACCATCTCAACCCATACCATCTCAACCCATACCATCTCAACCCATCCCATAAGTACTCATCTTTAATATCCTGTGGGTTTCAAGGACCAAAGTTTGGTGGCGGGTGAATTATGAAATAGTTGAGATATTTTCAATATTTACGACCCAAGACTAAAATAAGTTCTCCGATACAAGATCTCGTTCGACGGAGCCTCTCGTTCCATTATCTTTCAGGCCAAATTATGAAGACGAATGGCTGAGGCCTTGATCTGGATTTGGTTTCATTGAAGGAGTTTTCCTTTTATTTTTATTCGAAGTGATTATTCCAGAAAGATTTCAAACACGAGTGACAGAATATTTCAATTAAGTAGTTTTGAGAGATGTCTGTGGAAGAAATTCTCTACAAGAAAGGATTCTCTATTAGAAAGGATTCTCCATTAGAAAGAATTTCCTGTGAGAAAGATAGAGATAGCAAGAAAGAGAATTGCAATTTCCATCTCTATCATTTGTGTTTTAGCATTTTGTTGTGCAAATCATTCTGATGTTGGTGCAAATTGTTCACACATAAACAACATTGATGATAAACTAATCAATGCTGAAGAAGGAAGAAGATAAAAGGTAGATAGAAATGAATATTTTGTTGATACAAAAAATATTGAAATAAATGGACAATGGGATGATTGGTCATTGAAAGAAAGCGACCGTGGAACGGATGCACAGAGACAGAGAGAGAGAGAGAGAGAGAGATGAATGAAAAGTCGTTGAGAGGACAGTGAAATGATCACACAGTGGACAATTTTTAGTGGTATAACTATAGAAGATGAAGAGCTTCCGAAGAATAAAGATAAAGCGATAAAGAACGGTCAGACAAACAGAGAGACAGACAGACAGACAGACAGACAGAACAACAGACAAACAGACAGAGGGATATACGTTTAACCATATTGACGGACAGACGAGCAAACAAGCCAACCGACGGACGGACCGAGAGAAGGCAGGAAGACGAAGACCAGAAACAGACAGAGCCGAGCAATTCAGAAGGAGAGATGGACGAAAGGAGGAGCGGATGAAGCGGTTGAAAGGGTCAGCCTCAAGGACAGAGAGTCAGGACAGGACAGGAGATTAACAAAGACACACAGTCAGCTGGACCAACGGACGGACGGACAGAAGGACAAACACAAACGCGCAAAACGCAAAACTAATAGTGAAACATTTGCGTAGCTCTGAGTGTTTGTGTGAGTTTGTGTGGATTTGTGTGTGTTTGTGTATCTTACACTCGCTGTTTGTTATGTTTCCCTTTGTATACATGTGTCCTTGCATTCCTGTGTGCGTGCGTGTGTGTGTTTATTTGTTGATGTGTGCTTTTGACAGTTTAGCGCAAATTTTAAGGTCAACCGAAGAGCAAACTTTTCGGGAATGCGAAAAGGGAGGAGTTGTAATTGCTTCAAGCAAAGGAAGAAGAGGAAGGCCGACTGAAAAAGGACGTAGGAGAAGAAGCACGTCGAGGTCACTGTCTGGGATTCTGTGTGGGTGTATGTGTGGTCGTACTCAATTCCAAAGAAAATCTCGAAGGACAAATAGAAAAGGGTCCATGGTTTATTTTTAATATTATTTTCTTTTTTCTTTATTTCGTATCATCTGACGGAGCTTAAGAAGGATCCACTTGTCCATGTCCATATCTGTTTACATTCTGACCTTTCTATAAATATCCCACGGGAGCGATATTTTCACCCCTTGAACACGTTCTCGCTCTCTCCTCTCGTAATCAACTGCTATGATTCTCATGTGAGAGTGTGAGCTTAGTCTATTATACACCAATGTAAAGTGCGTTTCTCTGTGTAGATTCAGGTGAATAATTTAATAATTCGCCCAATATGGATTTGTGCTCTCGCGCAGATTGAATGGAATAGCGAATTAATAAGGGCGGAAGTTCGTCCTTCGTCTTGATCCCAAAAGGTCTTGGTCCCAAAACCTATCCCTGAGAAAGCTTGCTCCAGATTAGCATGTGGAGTTATTAAAATTTTAAATGAAGTCTCTGGGAAAGCCCAGGTGAGCGGATTATTGCAGAAGGGGTTGCTGAAGGGGTTTTATTTAAGCATTGGGTGATTCTTAAGGTAATTGGGTTTATTATGTTAAATTAAGGAATTTAATAATTATCTTTTTAATAATAAAACTTATATGTGAAATTATGAAATATTAAAAAAGACATATTTTTTGTAATTTAATAATTTTTTATTAAACATTTTTTTTTATTATTTTATTTGAAACATCATATGACAATAATTTTTCCTTTCATTTCAAGAGATTGCCGATGGTGTCTCATTTGAGGATTTTTAGATAATCGGGTTTCTTATGTGAAATTTTGAAAATTTAAATTGTTTTTTCAATATTTAATAAATTGCTTTATTTTTTTGAATTATCTCATCCTCAATGAATTCCCCTCATACACCTACGTTATATCTTCTTCTCATCTATTTCGCTCGAAATCTTATCATCGCATACTTTGAGTGGTTCCCAACATCACAAACCATATTGAAATTCCCACATTCGCTATCTCTCTCTCTCGCTTACTCTCTATCTCCCTAGTTCTATTGCTCTCTAACACTCTCTCTTTTACTCTCCCTCTCATCCTCTCATTTTCTTTTACACACACCCTCATGCATTATCATCAGGTGCAAAGCAACAACACAAGCTACACCAACATCGAACGCCATTAAATTTAATTTTTCCGACGAGAGCAACGCGTGTTGCTAATAAAAGTGTTGATTTAAACGACGACGACGATGATGATGACGACGATGCACTGAGAGAAATAAAACAGTTGAAAGCACCCCTGAGAATTTGCATAGAAAATCCTGAACCGAATAACGAAAGGAATTGGTCGCTTCCCTAGAATTTATTTCTTGAGGACCTTGAGTCCATTTCTTCCTTGGGTTTCTTGAGTCCTTGAGGACAAATCGTCGTCCTTATCGTTCTCGTTCAAGTCGTCATCGTAAATCGATCGATCGAACAGCAATTGACATACATATTTCTCTAAGTGTAGACGACGATTACCGTGGCTCAGGACTATGCCAAAGGTGTGAAGGTACACAAACTCACTTAACCATACACAAACACCTACATACAAAGAGCCATAGAGGCGAACACACATACACATGAAAACCCACACACACACACACACACACACGTGTGAAAATTCATTCACATATACATGCAAATGCGGTAATAAAAGTAAATATTTTGAATCAAGAAGCGAGGTGTGAAGCAAGAGAAACTCAGAATAAGAAGTAGATGGAGAGAAAAACTTTATTGAAGCGATAGAGGGTGAAATTTAAGAAATCACGATTTAAGAAACATGTGAATAATGCGAGGAACAAGAAGAGAAAGAAATAAGGAAACAAGAATAGAATAATATAGTGGAAATAAGTGTGCGGTGAAATGGAGTTGGGTTGGACGAAAAATATAACACAGAGGTCAAAAAGTACAGGTTGATTGATAGTGAATCCAGAAAGGAATCGGGGACCTGAAAAATTTCAAAATACGGATGAAAGACTCTGGGGTCTGGGATGGAGAAAAGGTGAAGAAAATTTAAGAAAGGGGTAGGGGTGGAAAAGGTAGAAGGAGTGAAAAAGGTAGAAGGAATGAAAAAAGGAGGAGGAGATCGAAAAGGAGATGGAGAAGGGTTTCTCTTGGAATCAAAAGGTGTGCCATGGAATGTTATCGCTAAGTAACTAAAGGGAGCAAATGACCAAAAAGGCCAGGGTGATGACTTGGCGAAAGGGTTGCCCGAAAAGTGGAGTGAGACAAATAAATAAATCGCATAGAAGAAGGTGAAACGAAGTCGACCCCAGAAAAGGAGTCATGGAAAAACCACCGAAGAAAGGTCTAATTTATGGCTATAATTGAAAATTCACACGAAAAGCAACTCATTGGGAAAATGACGATTGATGCTGATTTTTCTATAAATATTTCTTTCCCTTTTTTGTGATCTGCCCACAAAAAGCTTATTATTTTCGGTTGTTGTTTGATTGAAATCGAGAAACCTTTTTTAGTCCTTTTTTCGTGACACTTTGAATATCTTGGCACGAGCATCAAGAACAAGCGTTTTTATCGTTTTCGATACCTTCCTCAATTCTTCATGTTGGAATATTTTTTGTTTGTTGATTTTATCTTTTTTTGTTGTTCCTTTTTTGGGGTTCACTTCCTTTGTTTTTGTTTACTTTGCTGCCCCTGTAATGATTTATGTGAACGCTTCCTCTCCGATGATTTTTGACAGCCCACCATCTCCATCTCATTCCTCCGTCACACTTCACCACTTGCCGTCTCCCTCCCTCTTGTTTAATTTCACAAATGTTCTGTGTCAACAAATGATTGAAATGTTTAGAAGATGGAAAAAAATTGAGAAAACAACAACGAAAACAGGAAAATGACAAGAATAACCACGAAATTTAAAGAAGGAAAACCCAAGAGGAAAATCAACAGAGAAAAAATCAACAGAAAAAAACAATCAACATCGAAAAAAATCATCAGAGGGAAAAATCATCAGAGGGAAAAACATACAAGTCGATATTCTTGTTAGAAGAGCAAATTTGTTTGCGGTAGAGTGAGAGGGAGAGAGAGGGGGAGAGAGAAGGATGATGTGCAGTTGTCTTCGGGGATCTTCGTGGCGCAGATGGAGGCTCCGAAGTGAAAAGATTGCGGCCACAATTTGTCTGGGGAGCCGGGATTCTGCCACAAGTAATTTTTCCCGCAAGTAATTTTTCAAAACAAATACTTGCGAATATCCTGAAGTGTTCCAAAGAATCTCTCTCTCTCTCTCGCTCTTCGCACGCACTTATTCGGAAAAATCCTTTGGCATATCCTGGAGATGGAGGTGGAGAATCTCACAAACCCCGCCGCATCAACCCCAAATGGGAAGCCTGGTGAAATATTAAGCGGCCTTTGAGCGTTCTTCAGGATGCGGCATCAACCTAAAAGCTTTTCCCGCTAACACCAGCCCATCAAATATGAGAAGAAAGGGAGAAGAAGATGAAGAAAAGGGAAAGCGTAGGCATCACACATAAATATTTACACACACATGAGAGAGGAACTTAAGTGCGAAAATCAATTCTATCTCTTTGAGGGTGGGAGTCAAATGAGGAAACCGTTGTCGATCCCTCACCTAAGGCCGCACCAAGAACACGAGGTTTCTTCCACCATCGACTACAGTTAATGAAATGGGTGAAGGGAGAGAAAGAAACAAACTTAGGCAAACAAAGGACGAATGAAAAGAAGAAAAAAAGAGACAACAACGAAAAAGTAGCAGATGTCAAAGGAATGCGAGTTCCAAGAGTTTATCTAGAGTAGGAGCCTATTTCATATTCTAGACGGATAACCGATTGAGGAACGACTGAGAGATAGATGGGATGGAGAGAGAGAACGAGTGAGAGGGAGGGTGAGAGGGATAGAGAGTGATTTGAGGCTTTTGTTGGCAAAATAAAGTAGGAAGAATCAAGCATAATTTTACCACTAAAATATCAAAATTAAGGTTCCGTTTATAAAAATGTTACAGTAACCAATTTTTCATATATCCAATATAGTATAAGATTTTATTTTTATTTTTTTTTACATTTTATATTTTTCAATATCCTAATAAATTATATTTATTAAAGCTGTTATTTATGCCTTTAATTGCTACATTCTTTATCTTATTCAACCTCAGTGGCCACATTTTCATCAACCCAAGAGCCGAAATTTCCTTCCACTAAGCTTTCAACCTTCCACCATAACCTTCTCTTGATTTATCAACCATCTAATTCCTTCTATTGATTTTTCAACCATCGCAAGTCTCATGCCACCATCTCAAGTTTGAAAATTCCTATCGAACCCGATTCAGTACTCTTCTCATGTTTCGTTATTGACTTCACGGCTTCGATTTTTCTCCTCTATTGCGATAAACATATTTCCATCTCTATCCTCACCATCCTTAAAATTTTTTTATGATTGGAAAACGTCTTCCGAATTTCACTACACCATGAGGAATATTTTCAGCAACTTTCATTATATCCTCATGAGGTCTTCATCCTTACAATAAGATCGGCGAAATCCAACTCACATCCAACAATTCATGTCCAAGGCCTCGAAAAATTCGAATTACACCAACATTTTCACTTCTTTCCACCATCTTTTTGACCTCTTTCCACGATCATTTTGACCTCGTTCCACCAACCATTCTTTTATTCTCAATCCCTCTTCTTCTTCCATCTTTACCAACAAGAAACAAAAAGCGAAATAAAAAATAAAATTTTATAGATTATGTTGCGCAAAATAGGCATCGAGGGTAAAATTACAATCTCACGAAATGTCTGGACGGGATCTTCTACTCTCTTCTCTGTCTTTGTTTTGTCTCTGTTTGTTTTCGCTATCTCTGTTTATTTCTGTCTATCTGTCTGTTTGTCTTGTGTTTGTTCCCTTCGCCCGCGGTTTACGCGAAATTCCAGAATTCCGTCGAAATGTCTGAATGGAATTCGAATGTCTCTGCGTGAAAATGTCTTTGTTTCCACATACACAGACAGATAGAGATAGAGACAGAGATAGACAACAACCCACAGAGACGCCGATCGAGGGATGGAGAGAGAAGTGAGAGAATGAGGGAGGGAAAAGTGAGAGAATGAGGGAGAGAGAAGTGAGGAACAGACTTCTTTACAAATAAACAAGTAGACAAACACTGAGTCTTACCAACAGTCAGCGACAATGAGTAGTATGCAGCCGAAACAAAGAGAGAGAAAGAGAGAGGGAGGAAGAAGTAAGATAGAATGACAGCTACAGCGAAACGTAGAAGGAGCCGATAGCGCTTGAAATTCCTCTGAGGATATCAGACAGGATAACAACATCTCAATGTTCCTTTACTTTTATCTCGTTTCTTTAATTCATTTTCCTTTTTTCAATTTATTCAGTGCTTTCCATTTTTATTTCCATTTATTATTATTATTCTCTCTTTCGAAAATTTGTTTGTGGCTCAATTTTTCCGGTTTCCAGAACAACAATAAAACTTTCGATATAATATCCCAAAAAGGCTTTCATAATAACATTACAGAAACAATGCTAAGAAGAAACAACATTAAGGAAAACCAACTTTAAGAAAATAACATTAAAAATAAAAACATTAAAAAACAATATTATAAAAAAAAATATAATAAAGAATCAATATTAATAAACCAACATGAGAGACAGCAACAAAAAATCATTATCATAAAACAACAATATTAAGAAAAAGCATCATAAAAAACAATATTAAAAAACAAAAACAACATTATCAGTAACAACATCATTACCAACACCATCTCAGACGACTCCTTATCAATAGCAAGAACGACATCGAGTTCGACAAAATAATCACATTATAAAACAAGGATACGTGTATCCTTAAAAAAGACTCTGAAGACTCAGTGTTGATATTGGTTGACGACATGTGACACATGTGTGAGTGTGTATATTATTGTTTGTGTGTGTGTGTGTGTGTGTTTGTTCGTTTGCCCCAGTTTAAATATTGACAATGGAATATGAACCAATGAGAAGTGTAATAAATGCGAAGTGTAATAAATGCGAATGCTAATTTCAGCGCGAAACCGGAAACCGGAAACGATCCCGAACACGACGACGCACACCAACAACAAACACTCTCGCGCTTCATCGCCTCCGTCGAATTCCCCCGTTGTGTGGGATGAGAGAGTGAACGAATAAAGAGAAGGGAGAGGAAAGAAGTGAAATAAAAAAAAATAGAAGGAAGAGGAAAAAGTAGGAAGCGGAAGATGTTGACGATATGCTCGAGATAAAGACGATGGCGGTTTCCGTACCGATTGACATTTTTCACTTCACGCTTTCTTATTCATTCGTTCCTTTCACTATCTCTCAATTTGGATCGAATTCCTTTTCTCATATCCTTTTTCCTTCTTTTCTCAGTGATTTTTTCTCCCTTCTAAGGTGCTCTTTTCTATTTCTGATTTGGCGTTCTTTTTTTCCTTTCTTGGTACTCTTTTTCTAACTTTTTAAA
>CM029562.1:10311243-10439346 GCA_017309665.1 Coelopa frigida
TTCTTCTTTTTTTCTTACCTCGAATCACTTCCTTCCTTTCTTTGTGCTCTCTTTCCTCATTCCTTTGTGTTCTTTTCCTTTTTTCTTTTTTTTTGCTCATTTCTTCGATTTTCCACTTTCAAATTTCTTCTGATTAAGTTCTTCTCGAATTCTCCACACTTCGGCGGTCACCCTTTGTATCCTTCTTTCCATCTCTCTCTCTGTCACACTTTCTCCATCGCTCCCTCCCATTTCCCTCAATCCCACGCCCCCCTCGTCGTCACCCCCTCGGGTGGGAATTTATCAACAGCATAGTGTGGCGAGAAAAGTTTTTAATTCGTGGGGGTGGAAAACTTGCCAACTACCAGCGCAATGAGCTGGGTAAAGCGAGGGAGCGAGCGAGCGAGTTCTCTGGCGTCAACGAGGGCCGCCGCGAAGCCCGGGAGGGGTAGGCGTAACAACCAGAGGGGGCGTGGCGAGGGAAGGAGGTGTGGGTTTGTTGGCTGTTTTGGTCGGAAGTTGGCTGCGGTATTGTTTGGAATTTGCACTGAGTTTCATTTTGTGTACGAAAGATTCTTTCTTCACATCTCGTTGTTGCCACTTGCTCTCAACTTAACTCAATCTCATCTCTCACTTCACTCCTTCCCCTTTTCCTCACTCCCTCTTCTTTCTATTCACTTCTCTCCTTTCATTTTCCGTCTTTCATCTTTCCTCTCACTCCTTCAGCTTCTGACCCACTCCTTGTTTTGTTTCGCGGTTCAAGTTTGCAGCGAAAGAAACTCAAAAACTAAAACTGTAATCCTTGTTTTTCGCTAAAGAATGCAAATTATTATTTAAAGGATGTTGCTCTACGTCGTTCGTCCTTTATTTTCGCAAGTTTCCGAGTCAAAGACATGATGTTTTAGAAATGAATTCCTTTTGTGGTTCGTTCGCCCATGTAGTCCTTTGGTTTGGTGACAATTCCCTTGGTTTGGTGGCATTTTCAAATTGGAACCATGAATTCCGCGAATGATTCTAAGTATATCCTGGTCTTCCGCAAACTTTATGGTTAGCTTCGAGTTATTCAAAGTGCTCCATGGTTCACAAAGAATCCACCATAGTTTACAGTAATCTCGAAAAATGTGGATGGCGAAAAATGTGAGTGTGGCAAATTCAAATGCGAGAGCAAAGAAAATAAAACTGTCCCCAAAGGCTTTGAATGGACATAAGTTTCGCTTGCCTTTTCCGCTCTCCCTCTGACATTGGCTTGAGAAGAGAGGAGGAGGGTGAAACCTTGCTAGAGGAAATTACATTTTTGAACGAAATTCATTCATGTATATTTTTTACTCTTCCCTCTCCCTCTCTCTCTCTCTCTCTCTTTGGCTCCTTTCTTTTCTTCGCTGTCGGCTTCCTTTGGCGTTTTGAGGGAAGATTTTAATAGCAAACATAACAGCAACAAAAACGGACAGATATGAAAGAATCAAGCAAAGAAGGAGAGGGGAAGAAGGGAGACCGTTGAAATGAAAAAGCAGAAAAATGACAGAATAAGAAAAGTGAAACGAAATTAAAGAAATCGTGTCGCCATTCATGCATTAAATTTACATTAAACGAGTTTTGGTTCGAAGGTCCTTGGGTCGAGGGTCATCTCGATGTGCATGTAAATGTACCTGTGTGTGTGTGTGTGTGTTTGTGCTTGATTTTGACTGATTTGCTTCTTTCCTTTCTCTAAATTTCAATTTCTTACAATTGTTGCCCCAGTTGTTGATATTGTTGGTGTTTTCAAGAATTTCACGGAAATTCAATTTATAAATTGAATAAAATTGTCGAAAGCAACAACAAGAACAACCACATCAACAATGGTGGAGAGCAAAAAATAAACAGATATAAGCTTATTACACGCATATTTGCATAATAATATCAGGATATTTACACACGCTCTGTTGGGTTTGAGGGGAGGACGAGTGGTGGCAAGGACGAAATTTGGCGAACTGGAATCTGAGTTCACAAATTTATTCAATTCGATCTTGAAAATAAATTAAATATATAAAAGCAATATTCATAGAAAAAAAGGAACAATTGAAAAGAAAATAAATAATACAAATTTGTATTGTGAATGAAATATGATTTAAGATTCTTTAGAAAAACCTTTGTAATGCATCGTATTCACAAATTGATTACAGTTTCATTCATTTATCGTGGATTCGTGGGACGTTTGGGTAACGAGAAATCTATTTTAATACTTAGTAAAAATGATCAATGTGAAAAATAATAAATAAGATAAATAAGCAATATGAAATAAAACGATATGAAAAATATTCTATATGAAAAATAATCGATAATAAAAATATTGAATATGAAAAATAATTGATATAAAAAATATTCAATATGAAAAATAATTGATATAAAAAATATTGAATATGAAAAATAATCGATATAAATAATATTCAATATGAAAAATAATCGATAATAAAAATATTGAATATGAAAAATTATTGATATAAAAAATATTCAATATGAAAAATAATTGATATAAAAAATATTCTATATGAAAAATAATTGATATAAAAAATAATCAATATGAAAAATAACCAATTTAAAAAATAATCAATTTAAAAACTAATCGATATGAAAAATAATCGATATAAAAAATAATCAATATGAATAGAATTAATGTAAATCTCAGAAAAGACATGCATTTCGATTCATGGAACTATCTGTGGCAACATGAAACATTTAATACAATATTTGTTTTCTCCGGAAAACAACTGAAATCAACTCTTCCCTTTCAACAGAAATAATCTTTTGCTGCTAAAACTTTTTCTTGTCTTCCGATGACAAAACTCCAACAGTATTCACAAATTGGAAAATAAATGTTCCACCCACACATGTGAGAAATCGACATATTCCGGTTACACCAGGAAACATCCACCGCTGGCGGCAGCTGCTGATCCCACCCAGGAGGAATAAGAATAAAAATCGATGATTTTCTCTGTTCCATTCCATTCGCTCTCTATTAAATTGCATTTCCGTTTCCTTTTACCTGATTTTGTCTGTCTGTCGGTCGTCGGTGATCCTTCGGTTGTCCTTGTGGCTTGATGTGGAAATTTCTAATCCATTTGATTGTTAAATTGAGCACTGATTTTGCTCAACTTTCAGGACTTTTGTGAGTTTTAAATATTTCATTTTCCGATAATTCTTCGGTGAGATTTTTTCTTTGCAAATCCCTCGACCCCATCTTCATTACGAAAACTGCTGATTCAAAATATTTTCCATCCTGTCAAGGGATTCGTCAGCTTCATCATATTTTTTGTATTTTTCTTTTTATAATCTGTGCACCCGTCGGAAAGGATATTTTAATCTTGTCCTTTTATTTCATCGCATACATCGACAGATGGCCAAGTGGGTGAGGGAGAGAGAGAGAGGGAGAGAGGAAGGTTGAGGGCTTCGATGTCCGACCAGCATCAATCGATGATGGGCCTTGGCCGAAAATAGAACCGAAGGCCGAAGGTCATTTCTAACTCTTGATACACGAATGAAGGTTTCGCTTGACCAGAACTCATCAGAAACATACCATTGTTTTTTCTGCGCCCTTTTTGTTCGAGATTTTTCTTCATTCATTCTCGGTTTCATCATGAATTTATGCAAAATGGGGGAAATGAAATCCTTTTTTCTGCTCGCGATTGGAGCTGCAGGGCTTGCGAAAAATTCAAATTAAACTGAAGGAGGAAAAAGCAATGTCAGAGCTCAAGGGCTTTTCCACCCTCAGATTTTCGCTCTCTCTTTTAATCATTGTTTCGCTCACTATCTCTCTCCCTCTATCTCTCACTCTCCCTCTCCTTCACCCTTTTCAACCTCTCTTTCACTCTTTTGTTATCTCTCCCTCGCTTGTTATCCGCACCGCACACGGATTAAATGGCAGATTAACATTCTGGCCCAAAGGATATGTTACATCATGTATGAGTGTGTGTGTGCATTATGGTCACAGAGTCAATCGACGACCATGAAACGCCATCGTTTGTGAAAGTGGTTGGCAAAAAAATCCCTCGAAAATTGTCACAAAATCCACGATCAAAACGATTCTCTCCAATTCACTTTGGGCGAAAAACTCTATTTTTATTTCCACCAATAAAAATCTTCCTATCAAGTGGAAGAGGAAGAGGAGGAAAAAATCCTTCATTTGCCATAAATCCCACAATTAGTTCCAGCATCGAACGATATTTTATCTCTCTCCCACTTTAGCGCAAATAAAGTTCAATTAAGTGAGCTCTATACTAGATATTGAGAACAGAAGAGAGTAAAATACCAAAAATAGAAAGCACAAAGGAAAAATCTTTCCGAAATTCCAGAATAGAAACCAATTGAAATATTTCCTTCGTTCGAAATTAGGCAAGAGAGAAATATTGTTCAAACAATTGAATAATTTAATTACAAATACATAGAAAAAACTATTCCTTACATTTTGTAAACATATCCAATTTTTTTGTTTAATTTAAGTTTCTTTAGTTTTGTTATAAATTTTATTTTATTTTTTTTTTCTTATATTGTGACAAGCTACAAATTTATCAAAAACTAATTATAAATTTATAAAAAATTCATCATAAATTTATCATAATTTTCTCCAATTTCTTAATTTAATTTCTTCCTCTTTATTGGACATATTTTTGCTCCCTTTGTGGTTTTCCCATGGCTTTCTGAGCTTCAACAGTTCATGGTTTATCTGTTGTTTTCCAACCCAACTATTTGCCATCTCGCTGTTTCCGTTTCCGCCAATTTCCATCCTCGGCTCGTTAATCTCGAGATTGTATTTAATGCTTCACCAGACTGAAACCGAGTCCAGACCATAAAAAATACAATGCCGCGTAGAGATGGAAGAGTAAGAAAGAAAGGGAGTAAGAGAGGAAGAGAGATAGACTGTAAGCGGAAGGGTGACGGGAGTGTAAGAGAAAAAGTGATGGGAGTGAAATGGGGTGATGGCACGAGAAGGTAATGAAAAGAATGGATATGGAAGGAATTTATATGGAAGGAATTGTTATGGATGAAATGGTTATGAAAGGAATGAATATAGAAGAAATGGATATAGAAGAAATGGTTATGGAAGTAAATTCGGGAGAGCGAAAACTAACCGAGAGTCAGTGAATAAAAAGGGTAGAAAGAAATCTAGTAAACAAACATACGAGATGGGGGAAATGTGTTAAAGAGCCGAGAGGCGGACAGTTAGAGGAGAAAATTAGTGGAAGAGAAAGCTAAGGAATAACAAGGAGAAGCTAAAGAAAAACAAGAAGCTGCTAAGGAACAACAAGAAGTTCCCAAAACGAAGCTAAGGAAAACAAACAAATAATTGAGGCAGGGCACGGAGATGGAAGTGATGGAGAAGCCAATGATGGAGTTACAGAAGACATACGGATTGAGTAAATGGACCAGGAGACATCGAGTCTGAGGCTGAGTCTGTGGCTGTCGCAGAGAACAATTTATGGGCAGAAGCGGAGGTCGTCGTCAGCTCACAGAGAACGTTAATGGGACAAAAAAAGGCGTCAATAAGAAGCATCGAAAGTAAATCCGGGGCTGAGACAATCGGAAAAAAGGAGACAGACAAGAGAGGAATGAGATACAAGATAAGGACATGTCTATAGAAAGAGAATAATATGAGACAGAGAGAGAGGAGATGAAGAGAGAGGGAGAAGAAGTCAAGGAAAATAGTCGTCTGAGTGGCGACTGAGTTGCGATTAATTGTGAAACGTTGAACTCATGCAAAGTCCACAGAACTCAACCTATTTTTCTTCCTCAATCACGCAGTTTTTTTAGCTCACTTTCTCTTTCTCACTCTCTCTCTCTCTCCCTTTTCAACTCTTTGGCCAGACATCGGAAATATATCCTGTTCAAATATCCGCAAAATTGGTTCTGTTAATTAAGTAATTTATCTGTCTGTCCTTTCGCTTTCTATTCCCCAAGGGTGAGTTGGCAAATGAATGACGAGGCAAATGAGGGATTTGTAGGATCCTACAAAGGAATTAATTAACTAATCTCTCTTTCTCCCTCCCTTTCCCTTAATCCCATCCTTTCTATCCATTTTCCCTAGATGATTGACTTCTTTGGAATCTGATTTCATATGAACATATAAAAGAAATCTTCATCTCATCGTAAATATTTATTTGCATGTCCTTCGCTCGTGTTCATTATTCTTACGTTGCATGTGGGAGTCTGTTCCATTAATGTAATTCTGCTGAAGTCTCTCTCTCTCTCTCCCGTGTAGTTTTTGCCAAAGGACGAGGAATAAAATTAAAGGATCGTCGTGACATAAAAAATATATTGAAGAAAATATATATAAGAAACAAAAAACTACTTTGTAACATATTTTATAGTTTTCGCAATCTATTCAGCAAACATTATTATTTGTAACACAAACACACACACACAAAGTTCCACTAACGCACACATTCACAGACGCCTTCGGATGCCTTCAGTGGACACCGAGTCGACGAAATCCGTTCTGCGGCTGTTGCCGGGCTCCGAATGGCGAAGAGATAAGAAAACAAATAGTATAAAAAATTAGGATGGAATAAACAAACGCACACACATAACGCAAAAATATAAATAAGAGGAAGAAGCGTGGAAAACAAATTCAAAGGCCTGTCGCCGCCTGTCTCCACGAGGCTGTGGCTTTCAATAATGCTGAGCTTAAGCTTTTGAGCTTTTTCTTTCTCTGTTCTACCGCAATGCCCGCAATTGCCCACGGATCTCTGAGACACACACATTGTCCTTTTCATGTTTAATATTGTGCAGGACTTTCCTTCATTTCCTTCCTTCCTTTTTCCTTCATTCCCTTCCTTCCTTCAACTTTTTTTGCCCGCCGTTTCCGACCCTTGCCCTCGTCAGCGTGTGCGCTTTGTTTCTGCCTCTACCGCCATTTGGTTTCCATTCCTCCTTCCGCCTTTCATTCATCCTCTTTTGCCACATCGTTGCCCACATCCTTCCTCGTCCTCGCTTCATCATATCCTTGGGCCGGCCTTTGCGGTTCATTCGCATTTAATGCGATTGTGCAAATTCTATGAATGTCCTTTTGATACAGATACGAAAGGAAATTCAACAGACGAACGGGACCAAGAAAGAAAAAGTAAAAGGAGGGAAGAAAGAAGACCAAGGCTGGAAGGAGACAGACAGAATGATGAGAGAAGCAGAAGAGAGGAAGAGAGGTAAGAAGACAGAGCCAGAAAGAAGAGAGAGACAAAAAAATACAGAGGCAGAAAGAAAACAGAGGCAAAAACCAACTATCACAAGAAGAGCAAAAAAAGGCAGAAAATAAAAGAAAAATATTTAAGATTCCTAAGTCGCGGTCTCCTCTCCATAAATAAGCCAAACGAAGGTTTTTCCGCCATTTTACCGTCTCCTCTTTGCGTTAGTGTGAGTGAAAACCATTTGCCCGGACATCGATTCACGTCTTCGTTCCAATTTCTTCGCCGTAAACTCACAATCACATAAATTATTGCCTTTTCCAATTGATTTATTTTGATTTTATTAGTTGTTCGGATTTTTATGGAAACGACGATGAAAATCCATTCAATCATGAGTTCAGAAGTTCTTAGGACAGGACAGACGAAGACATCTGTATTAGTTTATGGAGAGTTATAAGAAAAATCCAGAAGAATAAAAAGGAGATTATTCACCAACAAAATTGCATGCCAGTGTAGCATTTTATTTATATGAAAACATTAAATGAAGAATTATGAAATTTGTCTACAACAACCCATAAAAACGTATTTTTTTGTGTTAACAAAATGTCGTATGTATACAAATAATAATAAGAAGATAAGAAGAAAAAGTAAAAAATCACGAAAAAGTAAAAAATCACAAAAAAAAAAAGGAAAAAAATAAAGAAAATCGTAAGAAAGAAAATTCACAATAAAAAAGTAAAAAATCACAAAATAAAAATGAAAGTTCACAATAAAGTAACAATTCATAAAAAACAACATCACAAAAGAGTAAAAACCCATAAAGAGCAAAAATCTGAAAAAGCAACAAAAAAACCATTTAAAAACGAAAAATATACCAAAATGTACAGAATGGAGTTTGCATAAATTTTACGAGCTTCGGGTGCGATTTTTTCAGAGATTCTTGCGGAAGCAGACATGAAGATTTACGTGAGGTTGAGAGAGAAATTGAGCTGCTGGGAGGGAGAGAGTAAAAGAAAGAGAGTGCGAGGGAGAGAGTGAGAGGGAGAAAGTAGGTTGGTGTGATAAAGTATGCAATCTATTTTCATATGCAACGAATGCATGAATGATGAGCTGCAATAACATTTTCAATTTCTTGTGCTGATTCTTTTATTTATTGGCCCAAAATTTCGAGCCATGTGCAGCTAGTTTTTGTTGTAGAAGGTTCAGAATGTTTGTTGTTCTTTTCACAGGTGCACTTTCTGCATTTTTTCATTCCACTATTTCAGATTTTTTTGTATTTATATTCTTTGTAAACTATTTTGTGGTGTACTTTAGTCCCATAGTTGATTTTATGGAAACAAATATTTTGTTATTGCCAAACTTTTCCTTGGTTTCTGAGAATTTTTCCTGTTTTTCTTCTTTTCTCTTTACCTTTCTCGCATTTTCCGTTTTCCCCTAATATATGGAGTAAACTATTTCCAATAAAGGATCCTTAGACGTATATAAATTTCCAATCGAGAAACAATTTTCATATCAATTTCTGAGCAATTTCCGTCAATTAAAAAATCTTTGTCAACAACTTGAAGTATTTTCATATATTTTTTAGTTGTTGTTTTATCCTTGTTTCTTTTTCGTTATTTTTTTCGTTATTGTTTGAGTTTTGTATATTTTCCTAAAATCTTGTAAAAGTTTTCTCAAATATATACAAATTTTTCCATCGTAGTTTGCAGAAGTTTTTCTATATTCTCAATCTTCGTAGAAGCTTCCTTTCAATTTGATTCTCAGGACATGCAAGGATCCTTCCTGCACATCCTCCATCGTCCATGGAATACTTTTCGCAAGGATGCGTTAAATGCACGGTTGCATCCTAGGGTGGAAGGATGCAGAGAGAGAGAGAGAGATGAAGAGAGGGATTAAAAACAGGATGACGAAAACTCGGTTGAATGCGCCCATAACTTCGACTCGGATCGAAAACATGTTGACTGCATTTCCGCCCACGAATCCCTCATAGACCACATTCACTCACTCGTGTTCAACCAACAGTCGTCGGCCTCCTCTTCAAACTCCTCGCCTCCCCCTTTACCCCTTTCACCACGATGAGACGAATTCAGTCTTCTTCTTATTTTCTCTGGCATGCTTCTGTTTTTTACTTCAATCATGTTTGGTTTATGATCTTATTTTTAATTTTTTTCCCCTTTTTTTCATCTATCATATATTTTTTTCATCCTTCAGGTCTGTTTTTCTTTTATTTTTCATCTTTCTGATATTATTTTTTTTCATCTTTTGTCTTTTATGATGCTTTTTTCACCTTTTTTCTTTGTAGATTTTTCTCACGCTTGGTTTCATCCTTCAGCCATCTGTCATCAGAATATCATGCATCTCTGCCCAAATACAACGTAAGTTTTTTTCAATAACTTCAAATTATTCCACATGCGTTTTTTCCGTTTTCGTCTTTCTCGATTCGATGTTTTCAAACCACATTTTTTACTTCTTTCTTGATTATCTTCCTGTGTTCTTCTGCACATTCCGGTTTTTGTTTTCTGCTTTCTCTATATTTCTTTAGATTTTCCTTTATTTTCGTTCCATTTTTTCTTTTAAATATTTTTTTTTTTTTGTTTACGATTATCGATTTCCTCTCATTATAATTTTTTTAGGGTAAGATTTTTCTCTTGGAAATTCTATTTCGACAGATTTTTCATTCAATTTTCTTTCTACACATTTTTACTGATTTTTCTTCGTATTCTTCTAACACTTGGGTATCCTTTAACTCATTCTATCCCTATTTATCTTCCTCTAACTCTTTCTCTCACTCTTCCTCTCACTCTTCCTCTCCCTCTTTCTCTCCCTCTTTCTCTCCCTCTTTCTCTCCCTCTTTCTCTACTTGTTTGCTTTCACATTATCCTCTGCTGTTTCGACTACATATTTCCTCGTAGATCCCAATCGACGTCGTCGTCTTCGTCTCGTCGCCTCTCGGTTCATTTTTCAACTTCTGGTTTGCGAAACTCTTTTCTCACGTTATCCTTCTTGGCCAGACAAAAGACTATATCTTTCTCGCTCCCTCTTACTCTTTTTCGATACTTCACTACACCGCATTCTTTCTCTCACATCCTTTTACTCTCGCTCTCTCTCTCTCTCTTTCTCTCTCACTCTCTCTCTTCCTCTCTCACTCTCTCTCTCTCCCTCACTCTGGGCATAATATTTTCCAAAGGATGTTGTTGTCCCCACTTTTCCGCTCAAACGGCGCCGACGACGTTTTATTTTTTGTTGTTGTTCGTCATTTTAGTTTATTTTCTTGTTTTCGTCATTTTTGTTTTTCTCTTGTTTTCGTCATTTTTGTTTTCTGCCTTGTTTGTCGTTGTTGTTTTTTCTCTATTTGTTTTTGTTGTTGTTCTTGTTGTTATTTTAGTTGTTATTTTTATTTTTGTTCTTTTTGTTGTGGTGAATTTCAATTTTTTTGTTTTCTTCTTCAACTCTTCAAACTCGGACTCATTGTCATTTTCGCCTTCTCATTTTCTTTTTCTTTTCTTTCCTTTTCTCCCTCGTTTTCTTATCCTTTGTCTTTTCAATTTGTTGTTATTGCTCTTCACATTATTGTTATTGTTGGTGTTATTATTGTTGGTGTTATTGTTGTTGGTGTTTTTGTCCGTGATGTTATTGTCTATTGTTGTTTTTGCTGCGATCCAACACATTTAAGTGATTTTCACACTCGACTGACTTTGAATGTGACCGGCGAGCAACCGAGCGTCATGAAGCCAAGATGCACGATTGCGGCGTCAGACTGACGTACGATGTCGAAGAGGACCACACAACAATAACAACAACAATAATGACAACACCCCCAGCAACAACATCGACACATTGAACAGAAGAAAACAAAAAAATAAAAAAAACTACATGCCCCACATAAGCTGGAATGAATTTAAAGACAAGAAAATGAGAAAAGAAATTTCCATTCAATTTGCAGTACGAAATCGATCCTGCTACCAAAACAAACAGACATTGGAATATCCACAAATTTTAAGAAATAATAAATTATATTGAATTAATTTAATATAATTGAACTAATTCTCCTGTTTAATAAGGTTCAAAATGGAACTAAAAATTAAATGTGGATAATTGTAAAATACATTTTTATTACATGGTATTATTGCTTAATTTCATATCATTTATATTCTGCAATAAATTAACTTATATAACAAATTACATATTTTCCTTCATCAACCTATAAAAAATGATTTTTATATGACAGCAAAATCAACTTGGAAAATATTTGTCGTAAGGAACTAAAATTTACTACAGAATGTACATAAAAATAATATTACATATCATAAAAAATCACAAAAAACCAATGAAAAACAAAAACATGATATATCATAAATTTGCACAAATTTCACAAGCTCTTTGGAGAGAAATTCATTTATAAGAAAATTGAGCTGAAAATTAAAACAAAAAGGTTTACTAAATTTAACATAAAACTATAAGTAAAAAAGATTTTGTTAAGAGTTTAAATCAATTGTACAAAAACTATAAAAATTAAAATCATAATACTTTCAAATTAATTGCAATTAAATACGATTCGTGAAAATTTCAACTGTGAAATCCATCCTTACTTTTCAACTCTTCTCTTTTGTGTTACTAATTCATTTCCAAATTCCTTTAAAGTTCTGACATCGAAGTTCTGATGTCTTCAACTTTTCGACCTTGCTGGATATCGATTTCTGTTCTTCCCCAAAAAGTTATTGTTTAACTCCCCCCGCCCCCTTTGAGATGCCTTTCGATACATCTTCTTCGATCCATCTTCGCTTCACAATGTTTTCCTTTGTCGAAGGCAAAATGAGTTGCTCGCATTTCACTAATTATTTTCGATAAGTTTTGTACGAGCGAGCGATTGTTTTGTTTGTTAAACATTCTTGAGATTATATTTACAACATCAAAAACATGAGAAATAACAACAATAACAGAAAGAACAATGGTAACAACAATAAAAACAAAAACATCAAGAGCAACAAGACCAACAAGACCAAACAAGAAGAACAAGAAGAACAAGAATTACTATACCATTGATGCCAACAACAACAATGTGGAACAACTACAAAGAAGTCATCGCGTCGCCGTCTTGTTCGCCAGTCAAGTGCACAACGCATAAATCATCTTCATTTAGCCTTCCAGAGCTTGAGTCATCCGCCCTCGAACCCTTGGCTCATGTCCTTCAACCATTCCATCAGAATTCCCTTTGTCTTTTCATTCATTGTTTTACAATGGGTGAAGAGAGAGAGAAAGGGAGAGAGAGAGAGAGATGGAGAGATGTTGAGAACTCTGGCTCTCGACTTTGTAACGTCATTAAAAGCTTATTAACGCTCGTCTTGTCATAAAACGCAGACAGGCAGAATGAACAAAAACACACGCATTCTCTTCCACTATCTCTCTCTCTCCCTTTCGCTCCCTCTCTTTCACTCTCTCTTTCTCTCTATCTGATCCACTAGTATTCTTGTTGTCATCGTCTTAACTCGGTCGAGGGTTTCGATGCATCCGAACCGCGATTGAAATGCATCGCATTCCATTTCATTCAACTCAATTCCATTCCTTTCCATCTCGGTCTTGTAATCATTACAACAGCATGCTCAGCGCATTCTCACCATGATGGAATACTCACCATGAGGGAATTCTCATCGAGAATGCATTCTCATTAACATGAGAATATTCTTACCTCGAAAGCATTTTCACTCTGAATGCACATTTTCAATATGAATGCATTATAACAATATTTTCACCTCGAGGGTATACTAAGGTTGAGGATATTCTCACCAGGAGAAAATTCTCACAACGAGGACATTAAAATCATTAGGGAATTCTAAACACGGGTAAAATTCTGACTAAGAAAATTCTCGCCTTAAGAAAATTCTCACCACTGAAAGCATTTTTAGATCTGGATAACTCAAACCTACTGCAGGCTATGCATACAACATCAATTCATTATAGGTTTTGATGGAAAGGACAAGAATAGGGATGATGTAGAGAAGGATAATATGAGTGAGGAGGAAGTGAGACCGAGGTTAGTGAGAACGAGAATAGTGAGAATGAGGATAGTGAGAACGAGGAAGGTGGATAGTGAGAACGAGGATAGGGGGAAGGTGGATAGTTAAAACGAGTATAGTTAAAAATAGTATAGTTCTAATGAGTATAGTGAGAATGAATATAGTTAGAAATTTGTAGGTAAAAGAGAAATAAATCTGTAGCTGAGTTTCTTTAGAGGGATATTCAAGCAGATATCGATGATGATGACGACGACGACACAAATAATGAAGAAAAAATCGCAACCATGGTGAACGACACGTAGTTGGCATTAGAAAAAATAAAACCCTTGTACTGAAGGACAGGGCAGACGACGAGGATGCGACAAAGTATAATGAGAACATTCATAATTCCCTGTGCTGCACGTTCTGTTAATTAAACACATCTCGTCCCTTGCAGTTCGACGCTCTGACGACGCTCTGACGATGCCCTGTCGTCAGGTGATGAAGCTTTGACGACGCCCTGTCGTCAGGTGATGAAGCTGTGACGACGCCCTGATGTCGTCCTCACCTCATCCTCATCAGTCGAGGACCCATCAAGGACATCTTCGACAACCTCCGTCACGGTTCAAGGACAATGAGAAGCGAATCGACCCAATGAGGGAAAAATTAACGACGGTACGATGTCGATGGATTTATCTGTATGTGTGTGTGAGTTTGAGTGTGTTGTCGATTTTCAGACAAATTGATTGAATTCATTTCCGATGAATTAATTTTGAGTGAAGTAATCAATCTCGTGCCTGCGGTTGATGCGGTTGTGTCGAAGACTCCGACTCATTCCGTATGGGAAAAACCCATAAATTGATGGAGCATAATTAATAGCATATCTGCTTGAGTTTAAATGTTCTTGAATCCTTCCGTTTAAATTCTTACGAACGGTTTTCATTTGCGTTATTTAATACTAAATAGTATTTAATTGAATTATTTTTTTATGGTATTACTTGAATTATTTTATTTTCTTATTTTTTGAATTATATTCTTTAAATACGTGTTTAGTTAATTTATTCTTTAATTAATTAATTAATTAATAATTTCAATTGTATTTGTATTTGTTAATAACGGACTTAATTGAGTTATATTCTTTGATCAGCATCATTTCCATTTTAATTCGACATGCACTTTAATACATTTACCTCGATGAAGTAATCTTTAATCACGTTCTAACACCATCAACCCTTCATCGACTCCATCGTCTTCTCCTTCCTCAATCTCCTCCGCCTTCATCTCCTTCGTCTCCTCCTTCTCCATCACCATTTCCTCCTTCTCCTACATCTCATCCCACATCGTCTAACTCGCTATATCCCCATCTAATCCCAGTTAATGCTATTTAAAAAGTAATTAAAACATTGTCGTGTGGGAAGAAAGAGACAGGACTTCACAGTCATATAGATAATAGAGAGAGAGAGAAGAGTGACAGAGAGAAAAAAAGTGTGATAAACTGCGAAAAAGAGGTAGAAAGAGGGAGAAACTGAAAGAGAGATCCGACTGATCAGAGTGTTTGATACATTCATAGCTGACCATGAGCACATGTGGACGAATAGAGATTCCTCCATTCACTACTTATTTTCTTCACATCGTCCATTTCTACTGCTTTCCTTCCTACTCCTCCTACTACTTTTCTCCTTCATCCTCCCCTCGCACATCGTCGTCGCCTCCACGTCCTGATCTTAATTCAATTCTCATTACATTAAATATGCACCGCTGAGAGAAGTTCTAAACCGATTTTCTGCAAAAGTTCTTCTCGTTTAATTCCACCCACGCCCCATTTTTTTCCACGTTGTGGAAACAATTTTCCAATTTTCTCCCTCTCCCACCATTTACATGGTCTTATTTTCCTTCTCTTTCATGCTCACTCTCTATCTCCCTCTTCCTTTTTCTATCAAATAATTATTTTTTCTGTGGCGCGTGTCTTGCTGGCGACAAGTTGTTGCCACTGTGGATGATGATTGTTGTTGTTATTGCCATGTTTCTTGATTCGGATTTCTCTTTTCTACTTTTTTTCACATGTCTCTATTTTTCCTACTTTTTCCATTTCTTTACTTTCTGATTTTTTTTCGTTTTTTATACTTTCTGATTTTATTTTCATTTGTCGACTTTTTCCAATTTCTTCTTTTTTATTCATATCTATTTGATATGTTTTTTTATTCCACTTTACTTTTTGTGTTTTTTTATTCTATTTCTCTTTTATATATCTTTTTCTACTTCTCTCTTTCATTTCATGCACTTTAGTTGTATTTTTTCTGTTGACAACGATTGAAGTGAAGAGGATACACTTTGTTGTTATTGTTGCGATTGTTGAAATTTCTTTCTATTATTATTTTTTTGTATTATTTCTCTTGGATGATGCCAACAATATTTTGATATTTTGTTTCGAGATAGTTGGTTTTTCATGGATAAAGCCACGATTTGAGGAATGAGAGGTGACGAAGATGGTAAGAGGATGTGAGAAAGAGAGAGTTAAAAATTCAACGATGTCGAAAATATGCTTTTAGCAATTGTTTGAGAAAATAGTTTATTGGACAAATATGAGAAAAATACAAAATTTTGGTAAATTCCGCATAAAGAATGCAGAGAATTCGAAGCAAAAACAGCAGACGACCACAAATTTGTCGTGTTGTGGGAAAATTCAAACTTCTATTGTCACTTGACACCATCCTTTCTTGTCTTTCATTATATCCTCTCACTCTTTCACTCTGTCCACCTCTTTCTCTATCTTGTCTCCTCAAATTCCCTTCAAGTCAATGTTGAACCTTTTGTCAATTAGTTATTTCCGAAAATTCATCCCAAATTCGATCGATGTTGCAATTATTTTAATTATACCACAATGGATCCATCACCGGTTTCTCTGTGGCCTTTCACTCTGACTTTGTGGTGTCTGACTCTTCACTCCATTTGTCTTTCCTCCTTCTCTAACCCCTTTGCCATCCTTCCTTCGCTATAATTTTTGTCCTCATTCTCCCTCCGAACCTACTTTTAGTCAACCCACATCCTCCACCCTCATTCTCTTTCTTCACTCCGCAATTGCCTGGAATTTCCTCACTCGCCCATTGTTTGCCCGTCTCCTCATCTTTAGCTCTTCCGTCTCATTGCCCGCATGCCTTTAATTGTTCTGCTCCTGCGTCTATAATTGGTCGATGTCCTGACCTTAAGAAGTCGCCCACGTGGCCTCCTCCCTCATCCTTCTTCCCTTCTCATCCTCCTTCACCTGATCTTCTCTCATCCTCCTCTTTGTTCCCTCCCCTCGTCATCCTCGCACAAGAGCTTTTCAATTATATTATTAAAAAGTTGCAATTTCGAAAAAGTTTAAATTAAATTTTGAGAAAAAGCAAGAGATTTAAAAAATTATCCACTTTCCTCTCGCTCTCATACACGATGGCTCATACTGAAGGTCCTTCTCTTTCACTCCCTTTCTCATTCACTCAACACCTCTCTCTCTCTCTCTCCCTCTCAGTCTCTCTCTCTCCCTCCATCATTCTCTCGTTTCGCTCGAGTTCGTTGACAACTTTTGAGCCAACGAAAACTTGTAAAAAACTTTTCTCATTGATTTCAACAGCAGACAAATTGACAAAAGCAGGCGGCACTCTCTGCTAGTGTGTGAGAGTGCAGTTGTTGTTGTAGTAGTGTGTGTTTGTGTAAGCATGAAGGTGTCCTTGAGTCGAAATGAGGTCTACAGACAGCTGTTGGTTTGCTGTGGAGAAGATCTTAAATTGTGGCAGTAAATAAAGTTGAAGATAAATTTACTTCCAGAGGTGTTGGGAGAAGGAACCAAAAATACACACAAAGAAGTCACTAATACAAACACACAGGAGTCTCTCATACACACACAGAAGTCACTAACAGACAGACACACGAGGAAACTCTCTTGAAATCGTTTAAACCCGAATTCGTCCCTGTTTCCTTGGACATGGTTTTATTGTTGAAGCTGGTTAGAATTTCCGCTCAATTGTTTTTGCCACCACTCGCGGGTGCTGTTGTTGTTGTTGTTGTTGTTGTAAGAGCGCAAACCGCTCGGCTAATTTAATTAAATTAAAATAGCGCCTGACTTCCGTTTCCGGCGTGGCCATCGTCGTCGCCATCGCGATATCCTGCTCTGCTGCTGCTGAGAAAACTTTTCTCCGATTCGGAGCGTTGAATTTGCATTTAGTTTTCATTGTGAAAGTTGTCCTCTCTTATGTTGTTGTTGTCTCTCTCTCTCTCGTTATTATTGTTGTTATACTCATTGTTTTTGCAATGAAATTGTTGTTGCTCTTCTTCTATTCACCCACCACGTCTGCTGCTGACGACGCTGGCTCTGGAGTTAATTTGCGGAATCGCGACAATTTTAATGGTTCAGTGGTTCCTTCTCGTTCTCCTCCTCCCCCTTCCCCTTCGTCACGCCCCTTATCACGTCCACTCGCAGCACCCTCGTCAACGTCTTCATTGAAGTCCATCCTCACGCTGTGCATCCTTCATTCAATTCTTCATCCTTCACCATCCTCCTTTTGTCTCCCTTGGACAGAGTTTTTCAATCCTTCATTAAGCTTATTTTTCCCTTGGCCATTTCCCTTAAATCCTTCATTTAGCTTATTCTTAAAGTCATTTCTTTCGCAGTAAATTTTGTGAAAAATTTTCCACCGTCAACAACGCATAAATTTGTTTGTATAATTAGACTAATTGAATTGAATTTTGCACACATCACTCGAATGGCAATCGATTTGAGAGGAGAAAACAAACAGAGCGAGCGACAACAAGGACAAGTAACACGCGCAATGTCAGGAACAAATCAAATCAATTTAAATTATTTTCTTCGCAGAATTAATTACAGTTACACCTACGCCGTGGAGGATGAACGGCAGGAGGCCGAGGATTGAAATTCTTTATGGGAAAAAAAGGGAAAGGGAAGCAAGGCGAAGTGAAGCATGGCGAAGGGAAGCAAGGCGAAGGAATGAATAAAAGGTATGGAGAAGAAGGTTAAAGGAAAATCTTGAAAACGTGCAGAAAAAACCTGAAGGAAAAATATTGGATAATGAAATGTGGAAGGAGATGAAAATACGTGAATATAAATCAATTTGCAGATCAATAGGAAAAGAGAAAATAATGAAAAATAATGAGGTACGAATTCAAGAGAAATCCCACACTTCCATGGTTTCTTTCATTTACTTTCGGGAAATGTTTTCTCCCTCATTTTCTATCGCTCTTTTTCTTTCCTTCTCTTCGTTGCCTGTTGCCTACCCGTGATTGAAAGCTCCTGAGGATGTTATCGATATTGACTTGGAGATGTTATTGTTGTTATTACTTAATCTATCAAAATTTCTGTAATCGAATAATATTGTATTCATTTAACATGTTTTTACTCAATAAAAATGTTTTTTTTTATTGTGTGCTAAAATTCGTTTTTTTAATTATTTGTCTTAATTTTATTAATCAACATTTCTCGTCCAAATTTGGATCTCCTTTTTTTTCTTAATATTATTCTATTACTTCTGTTTCCAACTTTTTTTCAATTTTGTTCTCAATTTCTTTCTCTATTTTTTCTGAATCCTTTGTTTAAATTTTTTCTCAAAAATTATTTCAATTTGTGTTCTGATTGTTTTTACAATTTTGTATTTCCATTTTAATATTATTTCTTCATTTTTGCTCAATTTTTTTAACTTTATTTTCCATTTTATTTTGGTAATTTTTTTCCTTTGTGCCATCATTGAAATCGCTTCATATTAAGTTTTAATGAAGCGCAACTCACTGCCAATCGATGACGAAGCCCAAGTCATTTCCTTTCGCTGACGGAGCTCCAACATAGGGGACTCAGATAATCATCCTACCAAACCCAACCCAACTCCGATCACCCTCCAATTTCCATATTCACATATTCTATTCTGGCATGATCATGAATAACAAGTTAAAGCGATTTTTGCAAGTAGCTGAAATTTCGCCCATCTGGCAACGTCAAAGCGAGGGGGACGAGAACGACGACGACGACGACGACAAATGACATTGTTAATGGCACCTTCAGCGAAGTGGGGGGGAGGAGAGCGAAGTTGAAGGGTGTGTGTGTGCATGAGGAAATGAGCGATAGAACACGATTGAAGAATGGAAAGGATGAGGGAAAAGAATGTGAAGGATGATGATGGTTTGGTTGATTGGAGGGCGAAGCTCGCGGTTGGGGGGTGGTGGATGGAAGAGATCGAGGTTGAGGGGCGAGAGTAGGAGAACGAAGAGAGTGATGGGGACGTTGATGGCTCTGGGTGTTGACGCCACCTGATGCTGACATGTTTATCGTGTGGCAACGACGTCAAATCGCGCTTCGCGAAAATTAGATTCCAGCACGTGACAGTGGGATAGAGGGAGAGAGAAAGAGAGACATATTGGGCAGAAGGAGACAGACATGGAATGATATGAAGAAATAAAAATGGAAAGAGAAAAAAGATAGAGGATAAAGAAAGAGAAAATGAAAAATTTACAAAATTAAAGAGACAAAGAGATGGAGTAGAGTTTGAGAAATATTTCCATATTGAAAAAGATTGATTGGAAATTTGAATAAAAATATATGAATTTTTATACTTGAGTAAAATTTGTATAAAAATAAAATTTCCCAAGAATATACTTGAGTGAAATTACAAGAACAAAGATCCAACAACAACAATGATATAACAACAACAATCATATATCAATAACCACAATGGTACTGCAACAAAAAGCCAATTAGTATTACGAATGCAATGGACCAAATAAGCAGAGAACGCGAATCAAAAGCTGAAGAAGAACCTCTTGAGAAAATCTCTTCCGATGGTTTTTGAGTTGAGTTTTTTATTTTTTTACACACGATCAAAGTCTGAGATTTCTATATGAAAGCAGCAAAGTCTGAGATTTCTTTATCAAAGCAGCAAAGTCTGAGGTTTTTACATGGATGCAAAGAGAGAGGGTTCTTTCAGACCTTTCACTTTTCCGGTGAGGCGGAAATGGATACGGAAACAGAAACTAAAGGCCACCTTGGCCTAGATTCGATGAACAAAGTAACCGTGGTGAACCAGAACCCGAAACTGGTCGAAGTTATGACTGGAAAGCTACCAACATTTCTGAGGCCAATAAAAACTTCAACACTTTCAGTTCCCCTCTGGCTTCCTCTGTATATTTATCGCCCTCTCTCTCTAACTCTCCATCTCCCTCTCACTCTCTATCTGCATCATTCTTCCTTCCACATTGTGATCTTCCATCGCTCGGTTGAGTCGTAAAAAAGTACATGCAAATTACGAGAAGTTATGATGGAGAGGGAAAGTGAGAGAAAGAGAAGAGATAAATAAAAAGGAAGAGAAAGGGGAAAAAACTAAGTAAAAGGTAGACATATATATAGAGAGAGAGAGATAGATAGAGACTGAGAGAGAGCGGAGAAGCGACAATGAGCGAGGAGTCCAAACTGAACGCCGCAAAAACGCCGACGAGGACAACCATAAAATACGCTTTCATTTACGGCTAACTTTAAATTGAATGCTGCTGAAGGCGAGCGGTAAAAAAGTTGAAACGTAGAATATGCCGACGAATACAGCAAGAGAATTGCAGAGGGGTGAGAAAGAGAAGCGGAGAGAGAGAGGGAGAGAGATAGTGCGAATATAAACCATAAACGAGTGGCAACAAAATCGCCAGCCAGCTCTGAATAAGGAAGCGTTGCTGTAAGTGGCCAAGCGAAGGAAGGAGATCAAATTAATTTCATCAAAAGGAGAATGAAAGAGATAGAAGATAAAGGAGATGGAAGATGAAGGAGAGAGAATATGAAGGAAAGAGAAACCTGGAGAATGAAAGAGGAAAATAGTTTACTATAGTGAGAGAGGAAAAAAAGTCTAGTGAGAGAGAGAAATAGTGAAGTAAAAGAGAAAAAAATAATATTGGAAGGAGGCAAAAGAATATTGAAAGAGGAAAAAATATAATGAGAGAGCAAAAAAAAATAGTGAAAAAAAAATATAGTGAAAGTGAAAAAAATTTAGGGAAGGAGGAAAAAATATAGTAAAGGAGGAAAAAAAAATAGTTAAAAAGAAAAACCAAGAATGGATAGGAGAATAGTTGATGGAGGATGATGAAGTCATCCATGTTGTTGTTGTTGTGGTTTTTGTTGTTATTATAAGTAGTGGTAGTGGAGGAAATTGTTATTATACTTATGCTGTCGTTGCACTTATTGCTGAACTTCGCGAAGCACAACAGAAATTCGGAACATCCTCTTTCAAAAACATCTTCCAAGAACCGCCTACAAGTGACTTCAAATTTTTTGTAGTTTATTATTTCTTAATAAAATCTCCAAGGAAAAATCTCCATGGAAAAAATAAACTTTTCAGCTTCTTGGCAACTGCAACAACATTAGTTTCTTAGAAAGCTTTTGTTCGGAGATTTTGACAAGTTTAAGCAGGCTTCTCCTCCTACCAGGAAAAATTTCAGAGTTCATTGAAATTATTATTTTATCATGAAAGTATTATATCGTAAATATTATAAATATTATGAAATCATTTCAAATGTGATCAAATTTAATATTATAAGTATTTTTTTTCCAAAATCTTAAAATTTATAGAATTTCTTCTAACGTAATTTTGGAGGTTCTTTTTAATTTTTTCTTTGTTTTCTTTTTTGTTTATTTTTCGGTTCTTATTTTTTTTTATTTTTGATATTTCTTGTTATTTCTCTATTTTGTTACCTTAGTTTTTTCATTACATTTGTACAAATTGTTTGGCAGTTGGATTTCGTTGTAGTTCAAAACATTATAGTTTATGTGATTGTAGTCGTTGGTGGTCCAACTTCATGCAGACAATCATTCGAAGAGCTTTTCGCTCTCTTTTATTCAGACATTTCTGCCACTGTGTCCATCTCTATTTCAGTGTTTCTATCTCTCTCTTTCTCTCTCTCTCTCTTCTCTTTCTCTTTTTATATCTCTATCCCGCTCTCCCAATGTACGCCATAACTTTTCATCACTCAAACACAACTGTATTGTTGTATGAAACAACTGTATGATTGTTGTGAGAAAATTTTCCTGGAACTGACAAAAGTCGCCTCAAGGACCGATGGACGCAAAAACACACAGCGAGAGAGGACGAGGACATTACGAGAACGAGGGACAAGGGAGAAACTTGGGTCAGACGCCTGGAGCAAGAGAGAGACAGAGCGATGGATCCGACCAACTTTTTAGTACAATCTCAGCTTAATTAGGTAATGAGTTTTCAAAATAAGATTATTGCGAGCGACGAGCTTTTGTTACAGTTGGTTCCAAGAGTTTCCACTGGTTTTTATTGTTGTCGTTGTTATTGTCTTTTTGTAGTTGTTATTATTCTGTTGTTGTTTTTTCTGTCATGTTTTACTTTGTTTTATTTTTGTTTTATTTTACTTTATTTTGGTCTTGTTTTGCTGTGCTGTATTGTTGTTTTTCTTCTGTGTTGTTTTGTTATTTTTCTCTTGTTTTATTGTTTTATTTTTTATTATTCTCTTTTACTATTTTATTGTTGTTCTTTGTTGCTGTTTTATTTTGTTCTTCCTCTGTATTGCTGTTGTTTTAATTATTGTTGTTCCACTTCTTCTCGCCGTTGTTTATGTCACTTTTGTTTACTTGGCTCAAAAACTTCGTCCTTAATTTGTATACTCAATTTTTGCATGCTCTTCCACACTTTCGAGCTTTTGTTTACAGAGAGCTTTTATCACAGCTTTTTAATTAAAGAGTTTCCAACTCTTCCAACAATTATAATTTGATTATCTTTATTTCTTCTCCTTGTCTTCCATTCCATTCCATTTGATCTTCATTCCTCTTTGTGACATCTCCATCCCTGTTTCTGATTTCCATCTCTTTTTTTCCTCTATCGACTTTCATACTAAAGGTGATCACCTTTTAATGATGGCCTTAAGATAGATATCATCCGACAGAGAGAGGGAGAAGATTTAATCCTTCGAGACGAGCGACGATAGAGATTTTCATTTCCATTTCAATTGCTGGTGACCGCAAAAGTTCCAGCGACGGAAGGACGAACATAAAAGCCGGCAATAAAAATGCGAAATGGACATTTGGCCATTATTTTATTGACTAAAGAGACAAGCGGCCATAAAGATATGGTCAGCAGACGATGTGAGGGGATGGAGGGGAAAGAGAAGAGCTTCCTTTCAGTGACTTCCGGTGAATTGCGTGAGGTTTTTTTCACCCAGCGGATTTCGCACACACAATGGGCGAAAGGTTCTGAATGAATGACGTCAGCGAGGAAGAGAAGAGGAGAATCGGAATCGTTTCAACCACAATTTGGTTGCAATTAATGCGGGCGAAAGCTTTTAATGGGATGTAAATTCAACAACAACGCAATCAAAACAACAACAACATCAATGACTAATGACAACAACACCGATGACCAACAAAATTAAAGACTAATGAATGTCCAATGACAACAACTCTAATGACACGAATAACTTCATCAACCAACAAATTAATCTAATATTGAAATCACTGAAAAAAAAAATAAAATACAGGAAAAAAAACTAAATCATTAAAATAAATTCAATCAATGAAAAAATTCAATCAATGAAAAAACTTAATCACAAAATAACAATTGTAATTACAAATGCGTTACCATATCAATTAAATTCAAATTCTCAATTAAATTCAACTAAAAAAAAAGTGCAGTCCATTTTCAACAGATTTCAACCATGATTCCCTTAAACCACCTGTGAAACTTTTATATCAAAAAAAAAAATAGTGAAAATGGAGAGATAATGAAAAAAAAACAATTTTCATAAATTTACAAACGTTTTTAATTTATTTTCAAGGGAAATTCAAATGCGCCTTTTCGCCAATAACTAATTACTATAATTTGTTATTTTTTGTTATTTTCATTAAAGTGAATTCAATAGCAGAATGCAAAAACAACAACAATAATAAAAACAATAATAAAAAAACCAACAACTACTCAACAACAACATTTGGAATAATTCTCTAAATTCATTGCTCTCAAATTGTTGACCGCGCATTGAAAACAAATATTCAATGGTAAAGAGAGAGAGAGGACGAGTGTGAGAGAGAGAGAGAGAGAGAAGTAGTCAGAGACCAAGAGAGAGAGAGAGAGATAGAATGCTTTCAATTAAAATGCCATTTACAGCAACAATGACCATTAAATCCTTGTTGTCCTGAATAATGGTGCTTATATTATTGTTCAAGTTGTTGTTTTGTCATTGTTGTTATTGTTGTTGTTGTTGTTGTTTCTGGTTGATTCTGTTGACGACATTGATTTAAATTAGAGCTTTATTAGAGGCTTCAGGAATTGCTTTGAGAAGGAGACAGAGCATGAAGGTTGAATGAGAACAAATTGAAAAATAAAATTTAAATAAAATAAATCGGCACCAAGAGTTAGAGGGGGAGAGTGAGAGAGAGAGTGTGTAATAAGAGAGTGAGAGATAGAGTGAGAAAGAGAGAGTGAGAAAGAGAGAGTGAGAAAGAGAGAGAGAGATGTAGAGATAGAGAGAGACAGAACAAGCGGAATTTAGAAAAGCAGCTACTATTGTTATTGGTAACAATAATCGTACGACAGCAACAACAATAGTAATTACAATTTTAGAGAAACAATAGAGACGACATCAGCAACAGCGAATCTTTAACAATGAATACAACAACAACAATAACAACAACAACAATAACAACAACAACAATAACAACAATGAATACAATAACATCGAAGACTATGACAACGTCAAACACACGAACTTCAGCTTTAGAAGCAATAACAATAACAAAACAACAACAACAATAACAAAACAACAACAACAATAACAAAACAACAACAACAATAATAAGACTAACAATGAACGCTATTAACGCCGCGTACACAATTGGCAACACGGTTGGCAGTGTTGCCAACACACGCTAACGCTTCCCGAAGCCACGCCTCCATCTCGAATATATGAAGGAAATTCCTGCAAGGATAACAAGGTGGGCGTTGGTGAATTTATGCTAGTTGTTATTGTTGTTTTAGTTGATGCTTGCAGCGAATTGCATTTGAGGGCGACAACAACAACAAAAACAATAACAAACAACAATAATTAGAACAACAACAACAAAAGCAGCAACGATTCATCATCATTATGAACAACAATAACGATGACTAGTGGCAACAATGGCTACAAGGATAATAATAACAACAATAACAACAACTAAACCAATAACAATTATAACAGCAACTACAACAACAACAACTACAACAACAACAATGACTACAACAACAATGTTTACAACAACAACAAGGTGGCAGCGGGAGCCACGTGAACAGCGGCAAATTTTCAATTATTCATTTCTAGCCGGATGCGATGCTGACCACACGCACACACTCGCAACAAAACACACTTAGGCACACGAACATGACCATTGGGCCCTTCAACATACATACTCATAAACTGGGATAGAGAAGGAGAGAGAGAGCGAGAGAGAGAGAGGGATATACTTTAACATTGCCAGCAGCTGTTGCTGCAGTGGGTGATCAGCAATTTCAGGCTATTGTTGTTATTGTAGTAGTCGTTGTTGTGATTATTGTTGTAGTTGTTAATGTGGTTGTTGTTGTAGTCATTGTTATTGTTGTTCTAGTTATTGTAGTCTTTGTTGTAGTCGTAGTTGTTCTTGTAGTTGTTATTTGCGGTTATGTTGGTGTCGTCGCTATTCATCTTTGTTGTTATTGGTCATTGTGGCTTTGAAGTTGTTGCTTTTGTTTTATGATAGTCGTTATCCAGATGTTGTTGTTGATGATGTTGTTGTCAATGGTATGTTACTTAGTTCTTGCTGGTGTTGTTGTTGCATATTTCGCACAGTAGATGATTTTGTTATTGTTTGTTCGAGATTGTTTTTGTTTGTTTTGCAATGTTTTTGTTGTTGTTGTTATTATTGTTTTCGTTATTTTTGTTGTTGTTATTCTTGTTGTTGTTGTTGTTAATGTTACGCCTGTCACTTGTCTGATATGCTTGTATCACCATGCCGTGTGAATTTCACTTCCGTTTCCGGTTCGGTTCAGTTTGGTCCGGTTGTCAACCGCGACGAATGAATAAAGCGGGGCAGAGATAGAGAGAGGGAGAGAGAGCAAAAGGAAGCTTAATGCAAGGAGATCCTGATCATGTCTTCTTTAGAATTTCCTAATTAATGAGAAGAATTTCCTTTTTCATTCTTTCATTTGAATCTTAATTTTAGTTATACGACATATTCGTTATACTATTTTTTTTCTACTATTTTGTTATACTATTTATTCGTCTACTATTTTCTGTTCTAATATTTATTTTTTATACTGTTAATTCGTTGTACTATTTTTATTTGTTTTAGTATATATTTCATTCTACTATTTATTAATTATACTGTTTACTTTTTCATTGGAATTCTCATTATATTCAGTTCTCATAGTTCTCTACTTCTTCTCATCATCTTCACCATTGTATTCACCCCCATCTTAACCTGCTCTCTCCCCACATCTCACCTTCGACATCCTTTGCATCCTCCTCCATCATTCCCACCACCACCAACTCAATTTAAAGGCCGCCAACAGTCGATTCCTCCAACCCCATTCTTTCTCTTTCTCTTAATTCATTCTGTTTATGTATCTATGTATGTATGTATGTATGTATGTATGTATGTATGTATGTATGTATGTATGTATGTATGTATGTATGTATGTATGTATGTATGTATGTATGTATGTATGTATGTATGTATGTGTGTGTGTTTGTGTTTTTCGTGGCCTTGTGAATTTCACTGCATCGCTTTATTTGCTCGCTAATTAGCGTTGCCAGATTTTTGTTAATTTTGCAATTTTCGCTAGAGTGCTCAGTGGAGAATTTTTTCTCCATCCTCTTTCTCACTCACTCACTTTATGCGACCGGAGGTATTGTTGTTATGGTTGTTGTTGTCCTGGTCTTCGTCGTCGTCATCGAATTTTCGGTTGCAACGATTCTTTTGTTGTTCTTGGTGTATTGTTGTTGTACCATTTTGTTGTTCTTGGTCTTGATGTTGTTCATAGTGTTCTTGTTGTTATTATACTTGTTGTTGTTGTTTTTTTGTTGTTGTTGTCCATTCGGAATAAATGATGCCCACGTAATTGGTTTTCAGCGATTTCCTGTGGTGTTATTGTTTTGTTGTTGTTAGTTGAAGTGGTCTTTGTTGTAGTACTAACTGTTGTTGTAGTTATTGTTGTATTTGTCATCGATATTGTTGTTGCGCCATTTTTGTTATTGTTGTTGTTATTGTTCTTTTTGTCCACCTCAATTTGCATGGACTTCTAGTCTGATGGAATTTTAATTGATTTCTTCGGTATCGCTTCATCGGTTGGGGTTTTAATACCCAGAAGAATAAAGCGATCAAGAGATGAGACAAATTGGGAAAAAATATTCGCTTTCACTCTTCTCGATATATTCTCAATTAAAAAAATAGCTTCAATTATGGATATATCTTCAATTAAAGTTATAATTTCAATTAAGGAAATAACTTCAATTAAAGAAATAAGTTCAATTAAAGAAATAACTTCGATCAATGAAACAACTATTATATTTCAGTTCCACAACCTCATGGTTTTATTTTCAAATTTATTGTGTATTTCGATTAAAATAAAATAAATACAAAAATTTAACACTAAATGGAACTTTTAAAAAGAGAAACCCGGAAATATTCCAACAGCAGCCCCAGCTGCATGGCTTCCAGGAAGGAACCCGACCCCGCACTTCTCCGAAAAAAGGTTCAGGATCCGAAGGACTTCATCGTCCAAAGGACTTCGCTATCAAAGGGAAGCTCGAGGTGCCGTCGGTCGGTCGGTCGCTGATTAAAATGAAAATTAAAAACGAAAATTACAGTTCAAATTAAAATAAATGAGAAAAGCTCTCGGCCAAAGTGTCGATGAACGCAAGTGTTTTCCGTCCAACTCTTGTTTCCTCCCCCTCGTCGGCCCTCGAGCAACATTTACATTTTTTTTTTTTTATCACCATCCGTAACCGGCCCTCGTCCCACCCTCTTCGGCTGGCCGCAAGCGCTCTTCAAACTCCGAAGTGGACCCTGGAGAAGAGATCGTCATGAGAGGAGGATGGAATGAGAGGAGGTCGTCATGAGAGGATGGAGAGATGGATCAACTTCGACTAAAGCCACACGGTCAACCGTTCAGTGAATAAAATGCCCCCGTGTCTCTGCCACGCCTCCTCATCCTAACTACGCCCCATTGAATGAAGTTAAAAAGTGATAAATTGCTTGCGTTCCAACGAAGGGAGCCCAAAGGAGGACGCAGGACACTTTTCAGGCTGGCGTCGCTAAACAGCCGCGGGGATTAATAATGAGCGCATTTGAAAAGGGGGCGTGGCAGTGGTCGCCCCCTTTAAATCCCCCCACCGACTTCTCTCAATTTCGTCAGTGAGAAGGCGTTTGCAAAAAATATGCTTCAATGAGGCGAACGAATTAATTTGGGTCGCAGGGTCCTTCAACGCGGAGACGCGGGTCGCGGGTCGCGGGGCAACAACAAGTCCAAAAAAGAGGGCAGAGGGGGGCGTGGCACGGTAGGTGGTGGCTCCATCAATTAACAGCGCTGACATCCAACGACTGGGCTGAAGGGCAAAAGACCAAGGCCGTCGATTAGAAATTGGAAAATTCGAAAGTTTCGAAATTGTTTCCGTTGATCCAGGGCGACCAGAGCGTGCTATAAAAAGGCTTTAAGAATCGATGAAAAAAGGGGGGGGCTGAGGAAGAGAGAAGGAGTGGAAGAGTGAAGGAGTGGAAGCGTGGACAGATGGCGAGGAGTGCGCCGGACAGAGATGGAGATAGAAATGCTGATGACAACGACGACGATGGCGACAAAGGCAACGTCGACGAGGAGAAAATTAAAATTCCAGTCACTCGTCGCGCTGGCTTCGCTCTTTTATTAGTTCTCAAAATCTGCTCGGAAGCGAGCTTTAAAAGCCTCGCCGCCGAAGGATTGACGGCAGGTTGTTGCGTCCAAAGAGGAAAGAGAAAGAGAGAGGCTAGAGGAAGAGAACGAGAAGGACCTCAAGTCGCCATGGTAAAGGACGAGCTAAAGGCCTTCCAGCCAAAAGAAGGGCCAAAGGAGTGAAAATAGACCTGGAAATAAAGACGATAAATAAGTCGGAGAGGAGAGAGAAAAAAAAGAAAAATATTATGAGAAAAAAGGAGGAAAAAATTATAGAGAAAAAGGAGAGAAAAAAGAAGATAAAACAAAAAATAAAGATGAGAAAATATAAATAAAAAAGGGCAGAAGTGGAAAAAATATTGAAAGAATAAAATAAATGAAAGAATAAGTTAAAAATTAATATAAAAGAAGATAATGAAAGAAAGAAAAGAAATAGAAATAGAAAAATGTGAGAGAGAAATAAAAGAAAAAATGCAAAGACAAAAAGTAAAAAAGAAGACAAGAAAAATATGATAAAAATATAAAAAATAATATAAAAAAAGCCCAAATGAAAAACGAGCGGAAAAACCAAAGCTCAAAAGGGACAAAAACCCCAACAATTGACGAAGGTCATGGAGAGAAACAGAGATAGCGATGTGGGGAAAGGATCCATGGACTCACTTCTCGGAACGAATCACCTCGCCTAGGGTAAGAAAAACAAACAAGAAAAGGTTAAGAAAAACAAACAAAAAAGTATAAGTAAAACAAATAAAAATGACGACAATAACAAGAAGAAAAAATACGATTTCAAGGACGATAAACAAGGACAAGTGTCATTTAAGCCGTTTTAAGTATTTTCGTTGCCTCTTGAAATCCTTTAAATTATTTTCTCAATCCCATGACATCGACCCAATCTTCGCCCCAGTTTCTCAACCCATTTTTTCACCCGATTCTCGCCCCCATTTCAACCCAATCTTTGCTTCAGCTTCTTCGGATTCAGTATCTCAAGCCATCTTCTCCACCCAAATGTTCACCCAACTTCCTCTCCTCTTCTTCTCTCATTCCTCTTCTTCTCTCATGCTACTCACCATCTTCGGTCTTCTGAGAAGCTCGTGCGACGCCCGGCGGCAGATCGTTAATTGCTACCGACAACTGCACAGCTTCAGAACGAGACAGACATATGGCTCGAGCGAGACAGACATATGGCTCTAGTGAGACAGACATATGGCTCGAGCAAGACAGACAGATGTCAGAGCGAGACGGTGTCAGATTATCAGAACAGAACCCACGTTATGCCGTCGCATGTGCGAGTGACGTGAATAAAAAATATGATAATGATAATTACTACTATGATGATAAGAATTATGATGATGAAGACGTCGACGATGCATCGACAGGCTCCTGTCTGATTCACTCCTTGAATCAGCGTGTCCTGTCAGCGAGAGACGAAAATATGGTGAGCAGTGAAAGCAAGATGAAACTTTCAGAATTTTTAGTTTTTCGATTTTTATTTTATTTGTTGGGTTATGTATTCATTATTTTTCCTTATGTATTGTTGTACTCATATTATTTTTGTCCTCATGTTATTGTTGTCCTCATTTGATTGTTTTTCTTATTTTATTCCCTTTGTTATGTTATTTCTGCTGATAGTTATTTCAATAGTTTTTTTTTTTTTCATTTATAATAGTTTTCTCTATCTCCTTTTGGTTGTTATTTTAATTATACTGATTTACTGTTATTTTTGTATTTTGTATTGTATTGTATTTTTGTATTATTTTATGTTAGTATTTATTTTATTTTGGTTCAGTGTTATTTTTTTTTTATTGTCATTGTTTTTTTAGTTTTGGTGTCATATTATTTTTGGTTCTAAGATAAATTTTTCTCATTTTATTCCTAATATGATTTTGTTTGTTATTATATCATTTATGTGCTTATTGCTGTTTTCATTTCTGTTGTTATTTTATTTATGTTGATACTGATGTTTTATTGATGTTACCATTACCATTGATGTTCTCATTTTCTATTGATTGATATTTTATGTTGTCTGATACGCTAAATTCCTGTATTTGGCTTGAATTCGTATTTTGTTTATGTTCATATTTTATTTGTATACTTAATTTATGTTCTCATTATATTTGTGTTCTCATTTGTGTTTTTGTTCTCACTTTTATTTTTGTTCACATTTGCTTTTTTTTTCATTTCATTTTTGTTCTTACTTTATTTTTGTTCTTACATTATTTTTGTTCTTATTTAATAATCTTTTTTTAACAGTATTTTATATATGTATATATTCCCTCTTATTTTTATTTCACTTCATTCTTCCATTTTCTTGCTTGCATTTTCCTTCGAATTTTACGAACCGTCTCGCAAAATGCGAAATTCTCGTGAATAAAAAGGCGGCTTGAGCAAGCAAGAGGCGGATTCGAATTCCTCAGCCGTGACAGGCTTTTTCTTAGGGTGTGGATTTCCTCTTGATGAACTTTAAAATTACCTCCGGAGAGTTGGAACGACAGGAAATTGAAAGTAAGAGAAGGATTTGAGAGTGGAGAATTGAGAGTGGAAAAGGAAGAAGAAGGTAAGGTAAGGTAAGTGGAAAGAAAAGACAATGTCAAATGATCCTCCGGGGAAATTCCCGAGACATTGAGGAATGCTTTCAATTCTCGAAACGATCCTTAGCGCCAAGGTAAACGAATGCATAAAGGTATGAGTGTGATGCTTCTCAATGTGTGTGTGTGCTCCTTAGTGTGTGAGTGTGCTCCATAGTGTGTGTGTGTGCGTATGCTTCTTATTAGTGTATGCATGTGTCCGAGTTCCCATGGTGCATATGTCTGTGTGAGTGTGTTTGTGTGTGTGTGTGTGCGTGCTAATTACACTTTCGTGGTAGAGCGCCCAGAGTCGCTGATGTCGTGGCTGTTAAAGTGCACTTATGGCACCATAAACTTACAGCTCAACAGACGGCTGCAAAGTGAGAGAGAGAGGAGCACTGAGAGAGGAATAGGAAGTTATAGAAAGAGAGGAGGGTAGAGAAAGAGAGGGAGAAAGAGAAAGAGAGGGAGGTAGAGAAAGAGGGCAAGGTAGAGGGAAGGTAACATAAAGTTTATGCAGCTGGAGATCCTGTCGAACAACTTCCTGTCTCCTCCTGACACTCGCTCTCACCTGGATTCAAGGTTTATTTTGAGAACAGAAAACGATGATGACATAGTTGAGAGAGAAATGAAAGGGTGAGAGAGGTAAAAAGAGGGTAGAGGGGGGAAAGGAAAACGTGTGTGAATGTGAGGGAAAGATAAAGAGCAAAACGTGAGTTAAAGGGGAGTGAATAAATAAGATAAATGCTCCTCAATTAGTCCCGTGGTTGCTACTGGAAAATCGTGATGGGACACCGAAAGCTCGAGTAGTCAAAAAACGGAGATAGGGAGAAATAACTAACCGAAAGCAGCATGAAGTTAGTGAAAGGGTAGAAGAGAGAAAGAACAGAAGATAGAAAATACAAAAGATAGCAAAGACAGAAGAGCGAAAAGACAGGAAAGAACAGAGAAGTAAATGAAAAGAAGAAGAGAAAGAACGGATGAGAAAAATAGAGGAGAAAACGGACAAATAAGTGTAGCTGACAGAGCAGAAAAATTGATGACTTCTACGTTTTTTGGATCAATGGAAAATACAATAAAAATTCCGAAGAACCGAGAGCAATTGAGCAATGAAAATAATTTGAAGAATCAGAGGAGAAAATATTGTAACTATGAGCTAATGTTAATGTAGAATAGTAGAAAGTCTTGCTTCTATTTAGTATTCCTTCTTCCATTCAATAGTCCTCCTTCCATTATTTCCAACTTCCTTTTCCACTCATCTTTCTGCCCAAAAAATAAGTGTTAAGAGCATGCAAATCCTTCGATGTTATACTTTTGCTTAAAACTGAACCTGAATTTGCATTTTATTTCTTAATATTCCTCTCTTCCTCTTCTTCTCTCTTCAGCTTATTCTTCTCCCTTCAGCATATTCTTCTCGCTTCAGCTTATTCTTCTCTTTTCTCCTTATCCTTCTCTTTTCTCCTTCTTCTCTTCCTTTATTCCTCTGCACATTCTGACTTCGGACGTCATAGTTGTTGTGATTTCTTTTGAAGCACCTGGATTCCGGTAATTAGCGCAGCCTCCTTCATTCATTAGTCGGAAGTTTTACAGGCTTCAATGCTCTTTCCTTCTACTCCTCACACACTCTTTCAACACGGAATATACACGTGTGTGTGTGGGTGCATCTTGGCAGTTTCAAGGACTTCAATGATCGATCAACCGTTTCGCTTCGGTTCGGACTCGTGAACTACATTCAGGTCGAAGCAAATCGAATGCAAAAAACCAAGCAAAGGTCGAGAATGGATGAAAAAACTCTTCCAAAGGAGGAAAAAATCAACGCGAGAACGAAAAAAAAAGCTACCGAAGGAGAAAAGAAAAGCAACTATGAGCCGAAAAAAATCGATTAAAAGACTAAAAGGAATGGAACTACAGGTCGTAAAACTACCAAAAGTAGAAAAAAAAGCAACCAAAAGATGAAAAAACACACAGAAGAATTAAAAAAGCTACCAAAGGAGGAAAAAATCCACCAAAGGTTGCATAAAAAAAAACCATCTATAGGCCGAAAAAAATCGACCAAGGTATGAAACACCAGCAAATGAAGAGTTGCGAAGATGAAGGTGGGAGATGAGGAAATTGTTCAACAGGTCCTTGTGTCGGAATTTGACTTTCAGAAAACTCACAGAAATCGAACCAATAACTCCCGATGATGTAAAATTCCTTGTGAAGAAGGTTTGATGAAGAATTTTTCGATTTCTTAAAAATTGAAATCAATGAATTTACAAGGTTTCTTCTTAATTTGAAGTAATACAACATGGGCTTTGCTGGGATAAAATTGATTTTATTTCAAGATCAAATTTAATTTGAATTGGAATTAAATGAGAGTTAGATAGACGATAATAAGGTAATGACGATAATAAGGTAATAAAATATAAAGGACAAATTAAATTAAATTTTTTTAATCATTTTACGATTAATCTCATCCTCAACAAATCTAACTGCCAGCAGGTATTTCTGATCCATTTCAACCTGATATAATTTCAAGCCTTTCTTTCACCTTTCTCCCTATTTCTTCCACCTTTTCCTTCCACCTTTTTTTCTTCCTCCCTTTTCCTTCCTCTTTTCTCCTTCTTTCCGTTATCCTCTACTATGTGATCCCGGCTCTGGCGCCAAACCCGACCCAAGCCCTTCTCCCAGGACGCCCAGCTGGAGGCAGGACGACGACGACGACGACGAAGCCTTGCAGAGCTCTTGTAGTTTAAGCTGACATAAAGTAAAGCATTAAGGACACTTTATCCTGCTAGTTGTAAGCTACGTATATATATGAGAGTATCACTCTCTTTCTTCCTCTCTCTCTCTCTTCCCGTTTCCCTTTCTCTGTCCTTCTCTGTTAGCGTGTTTGTGCCACTGTGCCTTTGCCTGCGTCTGACTTTAATGTTTGTTTTTCTTCATATCTCACCAATATTCTCCACGGAGCATCGCGAGCAATGGAATTTTTCATGTTTGTATTTTCAATTTTTCCATTCTGTTTTTCTATTATTATCCTTGTTTTTTTTTCTCTTTTATTTTCGCAATTTTTCTATTCTTTTTTTCATATTTCTTTCTGTGCTTTGTTTCGTTTCCGTTTCGCTTGTAACGGTTTTCCTCCATTTGCTCCAGAGAGAGAAGAACGAGAAGAGCCTGAAAGCTTTTGACTCAATGGTGAAACAACAACCATTACAACAACACAATTCAATGTAACAACAACAGCAACAAACGGGGTTTCAAAGTTCTGACTTGGGGCAGAACTGTGTGTGAAACTACCATACATAGTTTTCCTATACTAAAAGGGATCAACATAGGATTCATATTTCACAGGGATAACGAAATGGCAGGGAATGGCTTTATATTGGAACAACAACAATTACAACAACAATAACAACAAATAATAATAATTCCACACTACGGAATCCATTTCTACGGAAAATATTTGGAAATTTCACATTGGTTTCTTTTTTATTTGAGCCCAACGAAAGAAAAGCTATCATTGAAATTAAACATTAATTTTTAATAATATTGTTATTTCCAAAAGTTAAATGTTTCTTATAATTTTTATATAAACGTTTTATTCAAATATTTTGAAAAATAAATTTTTTTCTATAATTTCAAAATAAATGTTTATTTCTAATTCAACATTGTTATTTTAAATAAATTTTTTTTTTTAATTTGGAATTACATTTTTATTCTAAAATTTTGAATTTTTTTTTTCTTTTAAATTCCGAAGTAAATATTTTTTCTTATACAAAAAAATGGTATTTCTTTTTTTCGTTTTTCAATGGAAACAATGAAAATATAATTTCAAAAAATATGTTTTTAATTTTGTCAAATTCGTTTGTATAACATTTTATTGCTATTAAAAAAAACTTTCCACCACTCCACTCAATTTCTGAATACTACATCATCCACTTGTCAAACACTCTCCTATCCTCGGACTAATTTAATGCTCTCAGCATGAGTTTGTAAAGTTTTTTCTTTGGTTTGAAACAAAAACAAAAAAACAATGTCAAAAAATTGGGAAACGACGAAAAATTAGTTTGGCGCACGCTGGGCCAAAGTTAAAGGATCGCATGTAAAATGGGGTTTTTATAAAATATTCAACAGTCGACTGATAAATTAAATAACAGCCAGAATACAATACAAGGAAAAGAGAGAAGAACAAAAAGATCACACAGGCAAAAAAACAACAACCACTCCAAAGACCAACAATATCAATGCCAAAAACAACAACTACTGTCAACACCAACAACTAATGCCAACGGAAACGATCCCAAAACTATGCAACAGCAAACTAATATATTGAAACACTCCACCACACTAACAAATACATGCGCAAAAATCCCACCGAACATATTTTTTTCACTAAGCACACAATAAAACCGAAAACCACATGAAACCGCTAACAATTCGAAAATAAATTGCCAAATGGAATAGAAAAAAAAGAAGGAACGAAAACATGAAAAAAAAACACGAAACAACAACAACGAAAACAATCTGCTGACAAACTTAATTGAATTGTTTTTCGGCGGAAACACCAAAAATAGACCGAAACAAATAGAACAGCAGCGAAATGAGCAAAAAACGTTAATATTAAATCATGAATAAATTATATTACTATTTTTTCAATCCATATAAATTCAACGACAACCACATTAAAGCAAACCATGAACCGTTTTGGGTACAGATTATTTAAAACATAAAACATATATTATCCTTTTTTCAATTGGGTATTTAAATGATTACAGTACGTTTTTAGTTGGTTATTTCAATTATTGTAGCTCTTTTTTAATTGGGTATTTAAAATTACATTAGGCGGACTTTTACAGAATTCAAAATTAATTTTAATGGCTTAAAAATGCTTTTCTGTTTTTTGTGTATTCGATTTTTAGTGGAAAGATGAGTGAAATTTAATGATGGATGGTTGTCACGTAATCTATTGACAGATGAGGGAATTATTTAGTTTTTAATTCATGAATGCGAAAAATTCATGAACGGAAACATTTGTGTAGGAAAAAAACAACAAAATGTATGTAATAAAAAAAATATGTAAGAAAAAATTTGATGTGAGGAAAAAATTAATGAAGGAAATTTGATGGAAAAATTAATGTAATGAATAATGCATGTAATCGAATAATTCATATAGAAAAATGTCACTGCAACAATCCATCAAAGCCATCAATGTGTGAAATTCCTGAAATTCTCGCAACTCTTTAAGCAGAGAGGTCTTCAAGGATTTTTTATTTAAATGAATCCCTGTAGATCTCTGTATCAAAGAGGAGAAAGATGAGGGCCGTGTTAATTTCGGGATAAACACGCAATTACAACGTGGCTGGTAATTCACGCACAGACAAAGCAAACGGAGTTCGCCTGAAATATTTTAGCACTTTATCAGCCGGAGAGATAAACGCACGAGTGGTTGGAGAGACAAACTGTTGGTTGTATAGACAAATGCTTGGTTAGAAGACGAGTTGGATAGACAAACGTTTAAACAGTTGAACAGCCAAACAGACCGAAAGACAGCGAGAAAATAATAGATGTAAATAATAGAAGAAAAAACGATGAACGGGAGAATGCAAAATTCCACGACCAAAGAGCACGACCAGGGCATTGAAAAGGGACGAAGAAGCGAAAGGACGAAGAAGCGAAAGGACGAACGAACGAACGAGAGCGAATTAAACGAAAGATCAAGGATGCCATAACTCACAACGATATCGCCGGACACTATCGCACTCGTCCCTATTTCAATCTCGGCCGATGCTGAAGCTGAAGCTGCTACCAACTTCGGCATCCAACGATTCTCTCCTCTTCTCACTTGGAGTTCTCTTTTCTCCCTGAATACTCTATTGCTTCTATTTCATTTTCTCTCTGTCTCCTTCTCCCTCTATCCCTGTCTCAGTCTCGTTCTTCCTCTATCCCTGTCTCAGTCTCCTTCTCCCTCACTCCCTGTCTCAGTCTCGTTCTCCCTATGTCTCTGGTTCTCTCTCGTTCCCCTCTCATTGGCTTTGAGAATTTATTATCCAATTGTTGGCTGCAATCTGTACTCACTCTCGAGTGCGTTTGTTGTCGCGTCCTCAAGACCCGACACCGACGCCACGCCCACACCACAGGGGGGCTCGTTGAAGTCGTCCGCCCAGAAGATGCCGATGGCAATGTAATTCTTCATGAGTCCAATAAAAATGTTTCCACTTGCCGCAGCATTTTATTGCCAGCCATCAATTACGCCGCCAGGTTTTCAAAAGCGACTTCTCTTCTATTCCTTTCTCTTCTCTATCTTTCTCTGTCATTCTCTCCCTATCACTCTCACTCTCTTTCCCTCTGTCTATCCCTCGCCATAGCCATTGTCCTTCTCACGCAATTAAAGTTCTACTCGGATCTAAGCTTCAAGCGATTCATAACAATTAGTTTGCTAATGAAGCAAGTCATGAATCGCACAAGGACATTCAGATTCTCTCCGAAGGATCGTTTTTCATCATTTCAATTTTATCTCTCTTTCTCTCTCTCACACACTCTCTATCTCACTCTTTCTCTCTTTCCTTTCCTTTCCTTTCTCTCCCTTCCTCCCTCTCTCTATCTAACTATTTCTCCCCCTGTCTGCTTCAGTATTGAGATTTTGGATTGGGGCCAACGTTGTCGAGAGTTGCATTTCCGCTCTATATCTATCTCTCTCTCTCACACACACACACACGTTGCACACCGTTGCGATCGTGCCGGATGTGTTTCTGCTTCTTCTTCTTCACGTTCTGGCATCCTCCTGGTGAACTTCCTAGTGTAAAGTCGATGCCCATAAATTAGCGCTTTATTTTATTTTATTGCTTAATTATTGAAATTAGTTTTCAGCCGCCAGAGTGAAAGAGAGAAGGTGAGATTGAGAGGGCGGGAATGAGAGCGCGAGATTCAGAGAGTGAAAAAGAGAGAGTGAAAAAGAGTGAGTGAAAAAGAGAGAGTGAGAAAGAGAGAGTGAGAATAAGAGAGCGGAAGGAGGAAACTCGATTCGCACACGTGCTCGATCCTAACGGTTGTTGGCACCCAGCACCCATTAAATAAAGGAACTTTTTTTACGACCAAAGTTTCGCCTTTATTTTTCCGTTCCGATTGATGCGACTTTTTACACCGCCATCGGCACACGGCAGTAGATTCCGATAGAGATTTGCATATTTCAGAAACTTCCAGAGCTTCGACTCACAAGACGAATTTATTTCCCTCGATATTCAAATGGAAGGTCAGACCATGAAGGAATTAAAATTGACAGTGAAAAAGTTTAGACTAGAACTTAATATAAGTTCTAGTCTAAACTAAACAAAAATAAAAAATTAAACAAAGAGAAATAAAAAATATAAAATGAAAACATAAAAAAAGCAAATAAAACAAAATTAAAAAATATTAAATAAAAATATATAACTAAAATTAAAAATAAACTGAACTTAAAATGAAAAATAAATTAAACATAAAATAAAAAAAAATATCTCTGACTTCAATTTTTTCCGCAATTATTCCTATTGACCACTTAATATTTTCATGCCCATGGCTATTTGCCAGGATATGAAGGTTTAAATTCAAGTGATAACATTTAATTTTTCCAATTTAACCTCCTGTACTCACCTTGTATATTTCTCGAATCCTTGGTTTATCCTATGAACTTGGTGTTGCTGTATTTGCACATATGTTTACTGGACTCAAGAAAAATGTGATAAATCTCGCAATATTCACTTTATCTCTACATATGCTTTTTCACTCTCACTTGCCACATATTTTATACGATTTATTTTTTTCTATATGCATGACATTATTTTTATATATCTTTTTATTCCTTTTTTATTTAATTTTTTTTATTTCGATTTATTTTTATTTTTACTTAATCTGCTTTGGTATGAAGTTCGCTGGCAAACTTTCAATTTATTTTTGATGCCATCGCAAATCATGTAAATTTCTGCTTCACACGACACGATCCTGATTTATATATTTTTGCAATTTATCAGTGATAACAAATGGCACACAGGTCCTTGCTGCCAAGACACTTGTCGGTTTCATTCGCCTTTATTATTTGTTGGCATCGATGTGGGAGGATGTTTTTTTTATTTTTGTTATTCGATTCTTTGCAATATTTCTTTTGGTGATTTTTATGGGATTTTGATTTGTAAGCCGCATTAGGGAAAATTTCTATTTCGAGTATTTTTGATTTGTCCACTGAGCTTTGATTATGGAATTTTTATTCGTCGGTGGATTTGACGAATTTTTCATACTAGAGTTTGAATTTGTAAAATTTCAGATATTTCTGGTCGCTGCAATTTTTATTGGATTTTTAGAGATTTATTTTCGAAGGTTGATTTTCAATTTATAATCGTTGACTTGTGTGTTTTTTATTTATATTCTTTATTTTATATTTATAAAATATTTTTTATATCATTTTTTTTAAATTCATATTTTTGACTTTATTTGAATTTTAGTATAGTTTTTATACCTGCTATTATATGGAAATAAAAATATTTTATTGAAATCTATATTGCATTAAAAATATGATCGCTTTGTATTATTCAATTTATTTTTTATTTATTTTAAACTCTATTTCTGTTACTGTATTGTTAAGGTTTTAAACAACATATCACAAGAATCCACATTTTGTTCACAATTTACAGTTATTATGCATTCTTTTTTGTGTTAATTATTAATGAAAGTTATATTTGTTGAAATTCTCCACACAATCGGAATTTGTTCGCCCCTTTTGAATTCCGTTCACGTGCTTCGCATTAAATTCACAATTTGTTAAATTCCTCAATCTGAATCCTTACAACAACAGGCGGCCTCAGCATTCAGGAAATGAAAGGATTCGTTGTGTGGCGCGGCTCGAATGCGACCGACTGCTGTCTGTCTGTCTCGCTCGCACTAAATCTCACACTTCCGTTGTCCTTTTCGACACCGCGCGCGCCTCCCACGCGGAAAGATTCGCGATGCAGCTGGTCGCGGACGCTGCTGGAATTTCGTTCAATGCCAGAAAAAAAAAAACAAACGACCAACAAACGAACGAACACTCGACCAAACGCACGAACACACGCACATAAACACCGACGACGACGACGTCCGCCGCCCACGCACGCATACGACGCAAACCGCTCAACGCACACAAATGAAAAACACCATCAACGACGATGACGATGTTGATGACGAATTCGCCGATTAACGCGAACTTCTCGTCTTCGCTTCGGACTCAGAGGACACTCGAGGCGTTCACCCAAGAACACATGTGGTCTGAGCGTGTGTGTTTGTACCTCACTCTGAATGTGTGTGTGTGTGTCAATCAGTGGACGCCGCTCGCACGCCTCGCACGTCGTTACGCCTTGAACACGCGATAAGAACTGAAACAGAATCCTCCTGAATCGTGGCAGAACTTCGTCGTCGTCATCCTCATCGTTGTCGTTGTCGACATCCACGTCGTTGCCGCCTTCGTCGTTTGGTTTCGTTTCGTGTCGTGTCGGCGGTCGTGATAGGGACATGTTTTGGGAAATTTTTCATCCCATTCTTCGATGAAGATTCGCTCGTCTGGCTCAACAGTCGCCGAGAGATGAGCGAGGATGCTGAGGATGGATGTTAAAAGGATGTGGAGAGAAAGGATGTTGAGAGAATGGTAATTGATAAGATGGATTTAACAGAAATTATGTTAACAGAATATTAACATGATGTTAACAGAGCGACAGAGTATGAAAAAGAGCACCTGTTAGGGAGGGAAATTTCTCTCGGATAAAAGACACTCATTGAGAGAGCGTTGGCGAGGGAAATTTTAACAGCAAGAGAATAAAATAATATTGGTAAGGGGACGAAGTTGCCACGTGCTTCGGGAGGTATTTTTAAAAGTTCTTTCACTTTGACTTTGTGTTATTTTTTTTTTTTTTCCTTTGTGTTAATATTTTTTCATAATAATAAAATATTCATTAAAAACGAAGGTTTTCCAATTAACAATTAGTTGAACATTTCGTTTTAAGCAATAAATTGATGTCCTTTCTCTGTTTACCTCTCGTCTTCTCAATTTATCCCATTAACCCACTGACTGACTGCCTTCGATTTACTTTCACTTGAGGACCTTAACAGAATCTCCTTCGGATAACAGTTGATGAAAGCTCTCTCTTTGTATCAGATTTTTTCTCATTTCTCTCTCTCTCTTTCATCTCCCTCAATTGTCTGTTACAGTTGTTGCTCCCTCCACGAGGCATTCAAAGGCCGACGAGACCTTCGCCGAAGTCCATCGCATCATTGCCGTTGGTCGTCACGTGACCGCGTTCGGTCGCTCAAATGCAATTATGACCGCCGGCTTCATTACGACAACGGGGAAAATGACGACGACACGTTGCGAGAGACGAGCCACACCCACTTGAGCCTTGTCCGAACCCTGCTCACCGTGAGCTCTCTGAAAACCAAACCCTTCTACACTTTGCAAATTAACCTAACGAGGGAGGGGAGCGAAAGGAAGCATCGTGGTCAAAGGGAGACGGGGAGAGGGAGAGAGAGAGAGTCAGGGAGATGCCACAATAGACACATCGTCGCCAAAACCGTGGACCACAAACACGCTTACATTCTCACTCACGACTAGAGCAAACAAACTCAATTTCATATTGTGATGCATCCGTTTCCGGCGACATTTCGAGCAGGAGGAGAGGAAGAGAGGGAAATGACGAAAGGGTGAGAGAATGTGAGTTCGGACGAAAAGGATGAATATTAAAATTGTGGCGAGGATGATAAAATAAATCCTCGTGTTTTAATTGATCACATTTTTTAACTCAATCTTTCTCAATTACATTTTTTCATATCGACCTTTCGTTGGAAATCGATTGAAATTTTAAAAAAATTTTTGAATGGGTAATTTTTCACTAATTTTTTTCAATTAAATTTTTCTATATCGTCGTTTCGTGGAAAATCGATTTCGGTTTTTTTAAATTTTATTCAATTATTTTACTTTTTTTTCAATTATTTCACTTTTTTAAATAATTTATTTTTTCGCGATTGTTCGACAATTCCAAGGAAAAATTCTGCGTGGTGTTTGTGGTAAAGGGTGCTTGGTGTCGATGGCTGATCTTGTCTTCCCTCCCCTTTACTCTTGACCTCTTCCTCCTACTTTCGTCTTATCCCTATTTCCTCCTCATTCTTCTCGTGTGTGCTGCATACAAATGAACTTCGTCGAAAGATTCGGAGAACTGAAGAATCGCAACCTTTGTTATGGCATCTTTTTTGAAACGCCATCCATATGCCCTAAGTTGTCTCACCTTTGCAATTTATCCTCTTCATCCTCCTTCCCTTTTCTCTTCTATTCCCTTTCTGCTCCTTCAACCTCTATCAACCTTGCCTCCTTGAACCATTCCAACCTTTTCCTCTTCTACACATTGTTAAAATATCCAAAATTGCAATTCACTCAAAAACGAAGAAAGGAAACCAAGAACAAAAAGGAGAATGCAATAAGAAAATATGTATGTATAGAAAAATAGTGCAAATAATTCGAGAACTCGTAAAGACTTCTTCTTCTGCTTCTTTCGTTGCTCCATCCTGAAGGCATGCGGTGTCTGAAATATGTCCGAACATATTTTCCGCCCGACGTGCAAAAATACATTCCGACATATATATGTATGATGTAGAATGATGGCAATAGTTCTTATTGTTGTTTTTGTTGTTGTTGTAGGTATTCTTATGATACCCCGTCGAGTCCTGGCGGGATCCTCAGTTAACATCACTTGACTCCAGTTGGCATCACTCAGTGCCACAGGTGCGACAGAAGTGTAAAATGACAATTCATATTTATGAGATTAGTTGGGTGCAAAAAGAACGAAGGGGAATGGGAGAGAGATGGAAAGGGAGAGAGAGAGAGAGAGATGAAGCGGGAGAGCGGATGAAAGATGGAAGGTGAGGGAGTGAATGCTTAAGCGGAAATTATGAGGCAGCCGAAGCGAGAGTTGAGAAACAATTTAAAAGAGTCCTCGTCAGCAGCAGGAAGAACAACAGAAATAACTCTGGCAACAACAAGTGAAACAACTCTAGCAAAAACAAGAGAAACATCTCTAGGAATTAGAATTCTCCAAAGGTTTCTCCGAAAGCTTCGTCACGCATTCGCCACAGGGATGAGAGAAGTTTATTCAGGAGATCCTTCCGCTGTGAAGCTGTGAGAGATGATGATGATGGCGCAGTGTTCAGGATACAAGTTCATCTTCCGGAACATTTTGCTCCGAATCTATCTATCTATCGCTCCTTCCATGCGAACACACCATTAGTGAAGCATCTTAATTGCTCTTCGGCAGATAAATTCTGTGGAAATTCCAAAGTCTTCGGGAAAGTGAGCAAAGTCTTTGGGAAAGTGAACAAAGTCTTTGGGAAATTGAGCAAAGTCTTTGGGAAAGTGAACAACCGATAGAATGAGTCATCGATAATGTGAATAAAAGGACATGGGGTTTGTATTTAAAATGCAGTTGAGGATGATTTGTCGACAAAAGGATGTCCGTCCTTCGGTGAACGAAACAAAAGCCCACACTTTGCGCAACCCTTTCTTCCACTTGAATAAATTATTAACTCGCCAGGGTGCGAGAAGAGATCAGAGAATCAGAAATCCTTAAACTTGAATATTTCATTGTGAACAGTGGGCGCAAAGTCTACAAATTGTTTCCTTTCGGAATAAATGGTTTTTTCCCTCTTTCTCAAATTCAACCTTTTCACGGACATTAATCGTTCACTACTTCCCACTCATTCCGATTTTTTTTCTGTGAAACGAAAACATCTGTTCAACATCTGAAACATTTCCGAGGCAGCTGAGAGAGGACAACGATAAATTCCACCGCTTCATCTTGACCAAACAAACATAAAAAACGTCCTTTTGCCTTTCTCATCCCTTTCTCCCTAATTTCACTCAACGGATTTCTAATAAATCAAATACAATATTTTTCTCTTTCGTTGCAACAAAAAAACGTTTGCTAAAGGACATTAAAAGGAGGCGGGAGTTTGACAAAAATCATATTTAGGAATGAACAATCTCTCCAGCCGAAAGTCGGAAAGAATTAGCAACATCAATTAATTTGCTTTTGCCATCGGCCAAAAGAGCAATTAAAAGTTCCCCGGTGAACCTTCGTCCGAGGATTTCACTCTGATACTTTGACAACTTTCCAATCATTTTAATTTCTCTAACAACGAAACTTTCACTCTTCCAACTCGTTGAAGTTCGTCGTCGTTCAACCTCAGGCAGGCGGACGGCATCCCACGGCGTATGAGTGATATTTTCAATGTCCTTCGTCGACGACTTAATATGCGAGACGTTGAGTTTCGAAGAGTTTTTGGCTCGAAAATCCAAAGTTCAAAATTCATTTTAAATTCTCGCAATTTACGCAAAAAATTTCCAACCAAACAAAGATTTTTTTTTTTGCTTTTCGTCGAAACAAAGAATTTTCTGCTGCTTTCTTTTTTATTATTTTTTTTTTGGGGGCAACTTCCGAAAGTTGGAAAAAGCTTTCGGCGGGAAATCCTGGCCGCTCCATTATTGCATAAATGCAATTTATTCGATCAGGACGAGGATTCCTAATGCTGCCAACAAATTTTCGGACTAAGGCAATAAACTTTCGCTTCCTCCTCGAGCTTTGGCCAAGAGAGGCAACGCATGCAACGCTTAGAAAGCTAGAAGAAAGCGATGGAGGATGGACGGAGGGTTGGAAGGATGGATGAAGGGAGGGAGGCAAAAACTGAGAGAAATTCGGGCTAACTTCGCGAGGAAATTATGAGGTCAGCTCCTGTGGCTGCCGCCGGCACGAGAGAAAGGAAACATAATGTTTCCTGCGTCTCACGAGCGACGGAGAAAAATTTCCACGGGCCAGAGAGAAAAAAAAATCTGCTGGAGGCAAAGCAAAGTGAAACGAAAATGAAAAGCGAGAAGCGAAAGAAATGTGCAATGTTTCGCTTCCTCTAAGGAGAAAGGAAGATGGAAGGAAGATGAAGAGAAAATGAAGGAAAGAAGGACGAGAGAAGATGGGAGGAAGAAGGACGAGGGAAGAAGGACGAAGAAAGAAGGAGAAAAAGGAGAAATTTTTAATTCGTTGCAACGTCTCGGATTTAATGGGATCGTTTGTGGCGGGCACGAAGCGGAACCAGCCGAGCGCAGGACGCAGGATGAGAGAAAGGCGAGAAACCGGTCCGAAGCGGAAGCGAAAAGTTCCACAGGACACTTAAAGGGAATTCACAGTCGAGCATGAGAGTCCTTCTCACAATCCTGACCCACAACGAATTCACAAAGAACCCAACAACGAGTTTACAAAGAATCCAACAAGAAGTCCTTTGATATGAACACGAAATGCTTTAAAGCGATGCATGACGAAAGACGGACGACAAACGACGACCAACTGCCGACAACCGCCAAGTGACGACTCGTAGTCCTTAAAGCTGAAAGGACCTCCCACAAAGCAAACACCCGGCTGCTCCTTCAGTCGAGAGCTTTTTTCCCGGCAACTTTCCGGCATCTTAAATTCCTTCGCCCTGTTTGTCTTCACTTATGTTGAAATTTCTCCTCCTCTCGTCGCGTTTCGTCTTGAAATTTCTCCTCCTCTTCTCCCATTTCATATTGAATTTTCTCCACCCACCCACTCGTTTCATCTCCTCTCATTTCCGATTTCGTCTCCATCTCCGCCAATCACACAGTTCGCCACACACAATGGCCCATTTTTGCGGTCGCTTCTGGTGATTTTCCGTGGCCTAGAGATATGTTTATGTTTGTCCGATAAAGTGACAACTTGTGTTCCTTTGAGCTCGTCCTGACGATTCGATTCGTCCCACAGTCGCGTCACGTGCAGACATCGACAACGACAGCGACAACGAGATCGACAAAGCCAACGACAATGATTTCGACAACGATATCGACATCGACAAAGACATCGACAACCACATCGATGACGGATTCCGCTGCTCAAAAAAAACTTTCCCGAAAATAATTTGATAAGAAAGAAAAACAAAAATAGTGAAATCCGATATCCTTTCGGGAAGAATGAAAGCTCCTTTATAGAAGAATTGAAGCTACCTGCGGTGAGAAAAAAAACTCATCCTTCGTATAGAACGGAAGCTTCTTTCATGATTTCATCGTCGTGAGCCAATTCATTGCCTGAACTCATCATTCGCACCTCGTCGATCCCGAGGCATCCTGGCCGGACGTCGCCTTGTTATCCTTGCTCCACCACGATATCCTTTGTCAATTATTAATTCATTACCTTTCGGATGATGAAATGGAGGAGAAAATCAAGGGAAAACCGTGAAAAAACTGTCCCTTTTTTTATGTTTTCCGACCCTGGGGCCGCGGTGAAAGGATCTTTTGCAAAGGATAGGGTAAAGTTATAACAGCGATTGACTCTGGCCACGCCCATTTCGAGCCCGGCTCCTTCGTCCCCACTCTTCATCTCCATCACCTTCGTTTTCACATTCTTCGTCTCCGCCTTCGTCACACTCAGCATCGATTCGAGGCTAAGTGGCGATCAAGTTAATGACCGCTTTCACAATGTGTTGCGAAAAGTGTGGCAACGGTTTTTTGCTCTCCCTCTTTCTCTCTCCCTCTCTCTCTTTTCCGTCTGATCACGTTCTCGCACATTCACATTATATGGTTTATTTATCGCAAAGAAATTAATTGCACGCAGAGTGAAGTCGAGAAAAGGAAAAGAAAAAATAAACAAAAATAATGAAATAATGAAAAGAAGGAAGAAAAATAAGGAAATGAAGAAAGAAAAATAAGGAAAAGAAGGAAAAAAGAAAGAAAGAGAAGAAAAATGGATATAATTGAGAATGAAGGAATCAATAAAGCGAATTGAATGTCCATCAAATGTCACGATATACAGGGGACAAATGATGATCGAAGAGATATCAGGAGTTTGTGTGAATTCAAAATCACAAAGTTCATCAGATTAAATCATACAGTTCATCAGATAATAAATTCATTAGAAAAAATCAAAAAGTTCATTATTTGAAATCACAAAGTTTATTCAAAATAAACACAAAAGTTCAACAAAAGAAATTCAATTCTCCTCAAGATAAAATCACTCAAATTTCTCCCAAATTCCATGAATAAATTCCAGGATAATCAAGACACATGACAAACATCAGGTGGGGTAAAGGATTTAATGTCCTTGAACAACACTCCAGGACCTCGATGTCAAGCAGCAGCATGTGACGTGAATCACAGCCAGACGAAGAGGGAAAAAGAAGAACAAGGGAACAATTATAAATAAATTAAAATACACTTAAAAATCAAGTTACGCACGTATAAAGCATTTGTGTGAGTGTGAGCGAGACGAAAACAAAGGGTATCAGTGTGGGTGGTTGGGTTAATATATGTGTATGCGATTAATATGTGTATGTGTACGATAATATGTGTGTGTGATTAATATATGCGTGTGTGTATGTGATTAATATATATGTATGCATGTGTATGTGTGCGATTAACACCAAACAATTAGCCACAAATTGCAGTTCACCGAAAAAAAAACCCCTTCCAAACAAAGCCAAATCAGAAAAGGATGGAAAAACAACAACAAAAAACTCACTTGTCGGAAAAGGATGAAACACACACACACACATACATACATGAGAGATGGGACGGACAGACGGAAACGAATAAATAACACGGCATACATAAACAATTCCGGAGCACCTCCAGATTCGAGCAAACATCATCTACACGCATGTGTTAGTAGGTTTGTATGTGTGTTAGTGTTAGTGTCCGTGTCTGTGTGTTGGTATCTGTCAGAATATCCATCTGCGTACAAATGAGCGGCAAATAAGGTTAATGGCTTCAATAAATGGCAAAATGTGTGAATGAAATGTTAATTTGCCTCCTTGCTCTCTTTCACTTTTCTCTCCCTTCTATCTCTCTCTCACTCACTCTTTCTCTCTCTCTCACTCTTTTTCTCTCTCGGTCTCCCTCTCACACACACTCTCACGCCTCCTTTTCTGAGGTCTGCTCATTGTTTGTTCATTTGCTTGTTCTTCCTTTCATTGGCTTTGTCTGGATGTTTTCGCCTCCGAAGTCTGTGGCTCATTTCAAGGCTCCATTGTTCTCTCTGATTCTCCTCTTATTCTCTACTCTACCCGTCCTCCTCACTACTTTTCTTCCTCTCCTTCTGACTTCCAACTCCTCCTCCATCTCCTCCTTCCATCTCTCTGCTGTCTTCTTATAAACTACGACTTTCTGTTGTTCATCTTCCTGCCCTATTTTCATTCTGTGACTTCTTTTGGTCCTCCTCCCTTCTTTTCATCCTCTCGTCTTCTTTCATCCTCCCATCTCCTGTCCGTTATCGTTCTGCCGTAACTCACCGTCGTCGTCCACCTGGCTCTCGTTCACCTTCGTGGTCGTCCTCGCTCAAGTTTTGCTCCACCATTTCATTATCCACTTAGTGAACGTCTTCGTGATGCTTCTTCGCAGTTCCCAACATCCAGACGTTCTCTGCTTTTTTGGTTTTTTTGTTTTTCGCTTTTTTTCATTAAGTGTTTTTTTTTTTGTTCTCCGTTTTCTTTCTTTTTTTTATTATTTTTTTTTTTTGTACTTATTTTTTTTCTTTTTGTGATTTTTCTCTTTTGTGTATAGGAAAGAATTGTCTTTTGTCTCGAAATTTGTTTTTTGCTTTTATTTATCATGTTATTCGTTTCTTTTTTGTATTGTTTTATTTTAGTGATTTTTCTTATTCTTCTCAATATTTTTAGTTTTTTGGTTTTTCCATTTTTGTATATTTATGTTTTTTATTTTTTTTTTTCTTAGCTCAATTTTTTTCATTTTGTTTTCCTTCACAATTTGTTTTCCTCCTCATTTTTCATTTCTTTTTTCTCTCATTTATTTTACTCTTCTTCCACATAATCTTCCTCCCTTTGAATTCGACTTCCTTCTTCTGCTTTAGTATTATATTATTCCTCACCACACCCCTGATGGGCGTTCCGCGTCATCTCACGGTATCTCGTTCTACTTTTCTCATTCTTCTTCTCTTAGTACTTCTTGTTTTCCTCTCTTCATGGCATCCTCCTTCTTCTTATCCTCTCGTTCTCCTGGACTTCACTCATTTGCCCGTCCTTCCTTCCTTCTCCACCCACATTAAGTTATTTTCCGGAATTTCTGACTCCACGTCTGAAAATTCGTCTGTTGCGCATTTTTCTTCCCCACCACTCACACACCCACAACCATGGTGTGAGCGTGTATTCGTTTCTTTAGGTGTTTCGCGGTCGAAGAAACGTGCATAAGTTTTTAAAGACCTTTCCATGTGTGGGTGTTAGTGTGAGTGTGCGTGTGAGCATGTGAATGTGTGGAAATGTTTTTCGAACGACTCATTTATTTTATTTAGTTTTTTGATTTTTCCCACCCAGGACTTTTCTTTTTTTCTTTGGCTTTCTTTTCTTTTGGTTTTTTTGAATACATCATGACATGTGTCCTTTGCACATTTTGATAGAAATTTATGGCCATCACTGTGTGTGTGTTTGTATGTGTGCGTGTCCTCTCATTTGCATGTCAACGTGATTGATCGTCTCATGTTGTGAGAGCTCAGCGGTTGACTTTTGATGTTGAAAAATGTCACCAATTTCATCACGCGAATTTTTTGCACATTCATTTTTATGTTTTTATATACATGTCGACCCATATTTTATTTATGTAATTAAATTATTTTTAATTCTATAAATATATATTTTTTTATTGGTACAATAATATTGTGTTTATTTATTGAATTAAATTTTTTTACCACCAAATATTCACCGATATTTTTTCTGATTCATGTTTTTCCTTATTTATTTATAGAATAATACTCTTTTTATTTACTGAATAATTTGTAATTTTTACATATTACATAATATTGTTTTTTTATGGAATGATATTTTTTTTATTTGTACAATAATTTTTTTGTATAGAATAATATTTCTTTTTTTTTTTTGTATAGAATAACATTGTAATTATTTATACAATAACATTATTTTTTTATAGAAATAAACTCTTTTTATTTACAGAATAATATTGTTATTTTTACATATTCAATAATATTGTTTTATTTATAGAATTATATTTTTTCCTGCATATTTTATCTCCGACAATATTTTTTCCACTTCCATTCATGTTTTCCTTTAATTGTCATTAATTTTTTGTAATTAGCCACATATTTAATTTCACATTTGAATTGAATTCTTTTTGTGCTACCTGTTCAAATTTGCATAATGTTGTTAATACCATTGTTGTTGTTGTTGTTGTTGTTGTCACGTTTAACACATTGTCACGTCGGTGTTTGTCGTGACTGTCACCAGATGGCGGTTGCCTTTTATATTTTATATAGTGAAAATATGCGGTTTTTTCAACGAAACTATTTATTTTATTTTTTTTTCGAATTTACTCTGAAATTTGTTTTTTTATTTTCTCTCAATTTTGTTTCGAATTTTCACTCAATTTTGTTTCGCATTTTCTCCGAAATTTTGTTTGCAATTTTCCCTTGAAGCAACCGGATAATTAATTGTTTTTCAAGTGATTTTTTTCGCACTGAAATCTCAATTGATTTATAGCAGGCGGAGCAACAGACGGATGTGCCGACAGCTAGACTGTCATCGCAACAGGTGGCATCACTCCTCCTCTTCATCCTCCTCTTCCTTCTCCATATTCCTGCAGCTTCCTGCGTTTCTCACCGAAGTTGGTGCCCAGGTAACACACCAGGTAACACGCAAGTTCTGTTGTCAGTCTGTCTGTGTGTGTGTGAGTGAGTGCGAGTGAGAGTCTCTTCCTGTCTCGTTCTCTTCCGACAAAGTTCTCGAGAAGTTTTCAACATTTTTTTTACTTCCGGCTCTTGGTGGTTCTTTCTTCTCTAATTCTTTTTATTTTGTTCGACCACGTTATGTTTTTTGTTTGATTTCTTTTCCGTTTTCTCTATTCTATTTTCTATTTCTTGTCTCTATTTTATTTTCGGTTATGATTTCCTTTTTTTTTAATTTTTATTATACGGTTTATTTTCTGTTTCTATTTTCTATCCTTCTTTATGTTTAATTTTATGTTTCTTGTTTTTTTGCTGTCCTTTTATAGGTTTTATTGTTGTTTAAATTCTGTTTATTTCCTTCCATGAACAATTTTCCTTCAAGGTCTTTATTATTTCTGATTGTTGTTCTTCAATCAATTTTGCAACAAACAAGATTTTATTTTTTTTTTCATCCACAACACAATGTTCTCCAGATCATTTATCAATATCGATTCAGTTCTTGCCTCGAGTGAGTTTCTGAAAACAATACAAGGATAATTTCAGAAAGGGATACAAGGGATCAAACAAGGATGAAAACCCTAAAGATATCAATGAGAATTTTCCTGATATCCATCAATAACTCAAAATTTTGAATACGCTTTAAGGAAAATATAAAAATTAAATCCTTCAGATTTCATACTTATTAAGTTTCCAATTATTGCAACAATTTTATATTTTGTTAAATTTTCCGGTGACACCTGCCACCAGCAACTGACGATAACCGTTCACGTTCGTGTCCTTAAAATTCATTCATCACCCTCAACACCTTCACAATATTAACTTCCATCACCTGCGAAGTTTTTAGATTGAATTTTTGTGAAAAATCATCCTGGATGCTGAACTTGAGAGATTAAAGAGATTAAAAAACTCTTTCACAATGTTTGACAAATTTTCAGAAGCTTTTTTCTATCAAAGCATTTATTTTATTTTCATATAATATTTTCTATATTATATCCAATATTTTTACATTTTTTACATATTTTTTCCATCATATTTTCTTCACTCTTCATTTACACGGATTTTAATGTTTTTAAAATATTATTTTATTTTCTTTCCATGCGATAAAATGCATTGACGTGCGTGAAATTGATTTGAGATAGAATATTTCATCAACACATGGGTTTGGCGTCGTTTCTTCATCAAGAGAATGATTAAAAAGCACTCAATTCACCTCCTTCTCTTCCTACTCCATCTCTTCCTCCTCCATCTCTTCCTCCTCCATTTCTTCCTACTCCATCTCTTCCAGCTTCTTCTACACCTTCTCCTCCTTGTCTTGATATTAAATCCCATTACCTGCTGAGCCCTAAGACCAAAGAGAGAGAGAGAGTGAGAGAGATGATGGAAGATAAACAAGGACCAACGGTGAGAAACCACTTGTGGTCATTATCCTTCTCCAAACCATCGGGATTTCGAATTCGAAACATGTTTTGTACCTTGCTGAGACGACAGCTTCAGAGAGAATGGCATGGGCGAAAATAACAATAACAATAATAATAATAACAATAGCAACCACAGCAGTTAAAACAAAAGTAACAATAACAATAACAATAACAACAACAATAACAACAACAATAACAATAACAACAACAATAACAATAACAACAATAACAACTACAATAACAATACAAAACGTTTCGCATGAACTTCGAGGTCGAGTTCTGTTAATTATGTGCAAACAATTGCGCATAAATTTCGATAATTACTTGTGTAATGGACAACCACAAATAACCACATGCAATAACAACAAAAACAATAGCAACAAAAACAATAACAACAAGGCCAAAAGCAATACCATCATCATCACAAAGAACAACAACAACTAACAAACATGGACTCAACATCAGGAAGAGAAACTTCATGGAAGACGAACTGCTCGAGGATTCGAAGACAATGGAAAAACAACATGTGAAATGGGAGAAAGAGATAAAGCGAGTGAGGGAAAGAGATGAAATAAAGGAGGGAAAGAGAGAGTAATATACACAGAATCGAATAACATTTGTTAGACTAACCACAGAAGCATTCAATGGCCCGAACAATTTCCCCAGGACATGGACAGATGAACAGTGGGATGAAACGACGTGAAAGACTGAAGGGGTTTTCATGGTAATTTTCCAACCCACTGTCTTGCCATCGGTGTATGTATGTGTGTGTCTGATTGTAGTTGTGTACGTGTGTGTGTGACTATGCTCAATAATTATAATTAATTGTATGCAAATGTCTGCGAAACGAGAAACCCAAGAAGCAGAAATTAATCCAGTTGCCACCGGACCAAACGTCCCGGGGTCAGATCCTTGCAGCGTGATGATCTATGCCACTAACACGGGATCTCTATCTCTTTCTCTCCGTATATTCCTCTCTCTTTGTCTCTACCTCTCTTCTCTCCCTCTTTTCCTCTCTTTGTCTCTACCTCTCTTTCTCTCCCTCTTTTCTTCTCTTTTTCTCTCTACCACACACTCTCCATGCTCCGCATCCTCTGTATTTGTCATAAACTATCTCAATTGCCCTCCATTTCAGTCAGCCTCCATATTAGTCATGCTCTGTCTTTGTCATCCACATCTAAATCTCTCGCTCTTTCCCTCTATCTCCATCTCTCTCTCTATTCCTTATCCCGCCTTCCATCACTCTCACATCTCTCCGTCTCTGTCGGTGCCTTAGCAGCTCTTTGTTTCAATTTAAATTGGAAAACGTTGTAATGCGACAGATGCAAAATAAAAATAACAAAAACACAGCCCTCAAGTGTCCAGAATGTGAAATTTATGTGAGTGAACTTGGAGTGAAGGTCAGGGGCGTGACGTGGGCGTGGGTGACGGAACCGGAAACAAAGCGAAGCAAAGTCCGACAGACTGTGAGACAAATAGCAACGGATGATAGAAAAGAAGAATAGAGAACGATAGAAACTCACTATTCTTAAACAGAGAGAGTAGAAAAGAGTAGAGGAAGTGAGAAATGGAAGGAGAAAAAGAGAGAAAACAGAAAAAGAGTGAGCGCCAAGGAGTTCGCGTCAACATTAATCAACGGATGGCCAGCAACAGGATTTGTCAGCAAGAGACAAGAATTTTATTAAATTTTCGAATCAATTTGATTTCTTTCGTTTGTTCTTTTCCTAGAAATTACCAAAAATAGACACGAGAAGGCAGAAAAAAGAAAAAAAGAAATAGAAAGAAAGAAAAAAAAAGAACATAACAAAAAAAGAAAGAAGGAAGGAAAAATTAGAACAAAACATGAAAAAGAAAGAATGAAAAAGAAAGAGATGGATTTTTGTTGTCTTGTTTATTGGCCGCAATCGTTTAAACAACATCCCAAGGGTGAGTTTGTGTATTTGTAAAGGACGTGCAACAGCTTCTATTTCTCTCGCCTCGCCGACTCCTGCCGAATTCGGCCGAACTTCGGGGTTGGCGCGCACATCCGTTCCGCCGGCCGATCAATCAGACGACCAATGAATCAAACGATCAATCAATGCACCCATCATCAATTGACACAGATGTTGTTGTCAAAAAAAAAAACAGTACCAGGATATGCGTGGGCGGAATAATAAGACCATGATGATGGGAGTGTGGTTTGAGGTCGGCCCCGGGGCGAATCGAATCGAAGATTAATGAGTGGGATAAGTGAAACGTATGGAGAACCCAATCCGAGTCAAATCGAATCCTTGTCGCACTGAGGACAAGACGAATGGCGTCGGAATTTATAAACGAAATTGGTTCCGAATCGGAATCAAATCCTACGATGAAGAAGGGCAGAGAAATTTTGAGAAAGAATTAGATAATACAGAATTCCGAATTGAACCAATTTATAGAACTCAAAAAAACATATACAAAAATTATAATTTTTTAATTTTATTTTTTATTATGTTTAAATAAATTAAATAATCTTTTTTAATTTTTTAAAAAATGTGAACTAATTTTTCCGAAAGAACTAAGTTTTTAACAGAAACTTCATTGAATTTCAAATTTTCTGTTAAATATAACAATTTTTTAAAAATATTTTTTTTTGAAATAACAAAATACAAAATTTATTCTAAATGTAACAAATTTTTAAAAATACTTCAATTAATTAATTAATTTTTGAACAATTCAAACCAATTCCTTAAAATTGATTGAATTAAATATTTTTTTAAATTAAAAAATTGTTTAACAAATTTTAATAAATAAAATAACCAATTTAAAGTCAATTTCATATTCGAATCACAATCCAAAAGATGCGATTTCTGCTTGATGATTGGAATCAAACGAATGATCATAGAAAAGGCATAAAGGACAACGAAATAAAGAAAGAGAAAAAAATAAACTTGGTGCATTTACTGTTAAATGACGCGAATAAATTGCTGCATCCACAACAATCAACAATTGCACGAGTTGCTGCTGCAACTAATATTGATCTTTCTCTGTCTGTTGTTGTTGTTATTTTTGCAATTGATGTTGTTCTTGGTTTGTTTTCTATAGCCGTTGTTGTTTATTGTTGTTGTTACCATTTCTGCAGCTGATGTTGTTGATAAACAAAGAAATTTATTGTCTTCGCCAACTTCGCTTCTCCTGCTCCTCCTCTCATTTCGCTCCATCGATTTCACGTCCAGTTGAACGAAATGACGAGGAAAACGAATGGAACTTTTCTAAAATATGCAAAGTCTTCCTGCAGAATTGCAAAATGGAAACTTTTACCTTCGGTTTCGTCTTGTTATTCTTACTGTTTTTGTTTTGTTTATTTTTCATTTATTTCTTTCATTTCATGCAATTTTCTCTATTTTTTCATTTATTTTTTAGTTATTTTTCATTCAATTTTCTTTCTTTCTTAAATTTATTTTTTACTTATATTTATTTATTTTTTGTACATAATTTTCATTTATTTTTTTATTATTTCTTTTATTCATCTTTTGTCTTATTTTTCTCTGCTAACTTTGGCTCTTCCTGGCAGCAGGATGTGGCAGGAAATGCACCTGGGAAATTTTCTCTTCGCGAAGTTTTCAACATCGTCATGTCTTCGTGGAGAATTTTTAATTTCACCCGATTCGAAAAACAATTTTATGCGTCTGAGGAGGTCCTTGAAGAGAGAAGGAAGTAATTTCACAGCTTCCTTCATCACTTTTATTTCCTGTTTCATCGCACGATTCTCGAATTCGAATCGTGTATTAAACTTAAAGAAGAAAGAAGAAGAATTCCCAATCTCTCCTTCTTGTTCTTTCTCTATCTATCTCTTTCTCTCTCTCTCTCTCTCTCTCTCTCCCTCTCTCTCTCTCTATCTCTCTCTCTCTCTGTGTCTCTTTCTGTCCCCCTCCCAACTTTATTGAATATCCTTTAGCGAATTCTGTAATAATCTTATTAATCAGCCGTCGTTTTATTTCGTGTTCATTTGTGCGAGTAACGAGCGATTTCGCTCCGGACTCTTTCCTCCCTCTTTCTCTCTCCAGACCCCATGCGTCGTTGTACTTTTCCTCAGACCTTTTACCGTCGTACTTTCGTCCTCTTATCCATTCGTCTTCGATCGCCTTTCGTCCTTTCGCCCTCTGTCGTTTCTACGTGTTCTGACGAAGGGATTACGATGGAGGCTCCCAATACGTGACTTCGTCTCGTCGCGTCGAAACATCGAAGAGATCTATCTTTCTCTCTCTCTCCATCACTACCTCCAGCCCTCTCCCTTTCTCTCTCCCTCTCTCTCTGCCCTTTGTAGTGAAAGATTTGAAGGAAAAGTTCTCACTGTGATCGACAATAAATTAAGATTTATTTGCTGTCTTCCAAAGAGATTTAAAAGAGTGCCTTGAAATAAAATGGGAGAGACTTAAGAGGGACTAAAAATAAAATCAGAAGACTAAAAATAAAATCAAGGAGACTAAAAATACAAACAGAGATATTAAAAATAAAAGAAGAGACATTAAAAAAAAAAGAGAAAAAGAAATATCAACACAATAAAATAAAACAATCATCCTCATCCACTCAGTGAAGCGAAAAATTATCTCACCAAGCATTGCGGATACAAAATTAATTAAACTCAAATAGTTCTTCTTAATCTTCAGTCTCCTCCTTGGATCCTTTCGTTGGTCGCGGAGGGATTAAATTCGGCCGAGAAGTGAGAGTGATTTATTTGGAACGAAAAATCTACTGCGGGTGGAAGAGAAGAAGCCGACTTCTGGATACGATTGCTTTTTCTCTCCTTCATTCCTTTCTTATTTTCTACCTTCCTTTCTTTTTTACCTTCCTTTCATCCTACTTTCTGTCCTTCCTTTTTTTCTTTTCCTTTCTTCTTCCTTTTTCCTTTTTCTGTATTTCCTTCCTTTTTTCTCTCTTGTTTTCTTCCACCCTTTCTTTCCGCAATTGTATTTATTTAACTTTCCCTCAACCGAAACTCGATTCGCGCTTTCATTTTCGGCACTTGTTCCATCCTCCCCCTCCCAATCGCTTCTCAGGCTCCGCTCGATTTGCATTTCGTTGATTAATTTCCACGTCTCTCGCTCTCTCGAAATCCGCCACGCCTCGTTCCGCCCCCCTCCGTGAGTTCGCTTAACCCAATCAGTCGCAGAGGCCGCCGTCACGAATCCATCAACCGCCAATGGGTTGATGGATTCCGCCAACATTTCCCGTGTCTCCTTCTCTCCTCCTGCTGTTCCTTCAGCTCCACCACTTCTTCCTCCTCTTTCCCTTCCACCTCTTCTTCTTGCTCCACCTCTTCTCACTTACAACCTGATTGCGAGAAGTGCTTCCAGGTCTCTGGAGGATACTCTTTCGAATACTGATTGACTCATGGTCCTCCCTCACTCTCTACCTTTTCCTCTCAATCTCTCTGACTCTCCCTCTCCCCTCTCCTTCTCTCACACCTTTTCATTCACTCTTCACTTACTCATTCTCGATTTTCCCGCTTCATCTCTCATTCCCTCTTAAGCACATTTGCTTTCGCACCCGTTCTGCTGGACTTATTTCCACCTGAGGACTTCATCCCATTCTCGTTCACTGTCTCACTCTCTCTCACTTTAACCCTTTCTTTCTCTCACTCACTCTCTGTCTATCTATCTCTCTCTCACACAGTACCTCTCTCACTGCTACTCACTCTATCTCTCACTTTCTCTCGCGAATTTTCAACTCGTTTTCACTTTAAGTCCTTTCACTGGATCGTTTCTTCCCCTCTTCCCTTTCATCAGTATCAACAATTCTCCTCTTCTCTTTCTTCTTCTCTCACCATGCCCCCTCTCCCTCTCTCTCTCTCCCTCACCCTCATGGGTTTGTCCTTGTCTTGTCCATCCATTGCCGTTAATCAGACGGAATTTCAGGCCGCAGTTGAAGCCGCCGTTCGTTCGCGGTTTCGCATTCGCTTTTGAGTTTGAGTCTCGTGAATCCTTTTGTGTTGATCTGTTGTTGTTGTAGTTGTTGTTGTTGATGTTCTTCTTGTTCTCATTGTTCTTTCACTTTATGATACATGGTGATGATGAGGTTGATTGTTGTTGTTGTTGTACTTGTTCCTACTCTTTGGTTGGATGATTGATGTAGTAGTAGTTGGAAAAATTTCAGTTGTTTCATGTTTGTTCAAGTTGTGGTTGTTGTTGTTGTTGTTGTTTTACATCAACTTGTCGTATTTGTTGTTTTTTAACTCATTTTATTATTTATTGTTGTTTGTCGGATAGCAATTTGTTGTTGTTTGGCTGATATCAATTTTTTGTTGGTGTTTGTCTTACATCAATTTGTTATTGTTTATTCACTTCAATTTATTGTTATTTTTGTTGTTGTTGTTAACAAAGTTCTCTCAAAGTGTGAGCTTGAAATTATAAAACACTTAAAGCTCTCGCGTGTGTTACCAACACAAACAATAACAACAACAATGTTTACTATCAACAATAACAACAAATATTTAACATAGCAACAACAATAATGATGTTTACCATAGCAACAACGACAACAAAACCTACAACTATATTTGTTAATGAAATGTGCAAAACACAAGTTGGTTTTGTCTATTGTTGTTGTTTGCTTCGTTATTATTGTTGTTATAGATGTTGTTGTTACCGTCGTTGTTGTTGTTGTTGTTATTGCTATTATTCTTGCTGTCAAAACTTTTTGCGCTCCCACCCTCCACCACCTGGATAAAGGATTTTGATTTTGATTGAAGTGCAAATAGATGGAAACGTGATTCATGAAGGATTCTTCATCGGATCTTTCACATTTACATTGACTCCTGAGGCGATTGCTGGATGGTGTTTTTGTAATTAATTGTTGTTGTTGTGAATTGTTGTTACTGTAACTTGTTGTTGTTGTTGTGACTTGTTTTAGTGTTGTTGTTGTTGTCAAGGTGAAGCCTTCCTTAGTCCTCAAAAACAAAAGCTCTCAAAGTGAGCGAAACCTTTCAAACCGAACGCAACCTGTCGAAGTTTTTGACGAACAAATTTTCATTAATTTTCCATGAAGCTGCAGAGAAAGAGGTAAGATGAAAGAGAGATGATGAGAGAGAGAGAGATGGAGAAAAGAGATATTGAAAGAGAATTCAGGATGAACTTTGAAATTGATTGAGACCTAATTTGAAAGTCGTCTCGAAGCCCAGATTCCGATGAATCCTTCAATCACATTACTTCGATACAAAATTCAATGGAATTTCTCAAAATTCTTTCTTTCGATATTTTTTATTGTCGTTTATTCTTGTCTCTTTTTCATCCTCTCTTTTTTATCTCTTTTCCTTGGCTTTTCTTCCTGTTCCTTGATCCTGTCTCTCGTTTCTTGTCTCTTATTCCTTTCACTTCTCCTTGTCCACTCACAATCCTTCACTTCCTTTCTGTTGTCATTTCATCCACTGCCTTATGCCGCCCATCGCTCGTCGTGGGCGTGGCACCCAATCATCTGCCCACTCAGTCGTTTCAAAAGTTCTCGCCGCCCAGTGGAAAGACAACTAATTAATTTTGCAAATAATTAAAGTTGATCCGTTGAACTTTGGCCTAACAACAAGCCTTAAACCTATGAAAATGATGCCCTAGAATTTTCCAACCTTCTCGCATGGAAATTTCGAAGGAATTTTTCTCCAACTCCAAGAGATCTTGGCTGAAACTTTCCATTCGAGTCAGAGGTGGAGGAGTGTAAAAAGTTCCTTGAGCTTTAAAAATCTCTCCACAGAAGGTTTTTCAGTTGATTTAACGAAGCATAGGAGAGAAGATTGATAAAGGGAGGGAGTGAGAGATAGGAGAAGAAGAGAGGAGGAGCAAAGAGAGGAAGACACAAGTGTGAGGGAGACACAAAATAGACAGTGAGCAAGACGACAGATTGAACCCTCGTCGTTGGCGCCTTTTGTAATTCATGTCACATAAATTTCCAGTGCTTTGAGCACACACACATACATATGTCAGAGCAGCAACAGCAGCAGCAACAGCAATTTCATCTCAAACAAAATCACACACAATAGCTGAACAACAAAAACTAAAACTAAACTACAACAAAATACATCGCTACAACAACAAGGACCACACCCCAAGCAACACATGTTTCTGTCAACAAATGCAGGCTACGGATCCGGCTCCGACTGCATCCGGCCATCGACGAAGACGACGTCAACGTCGACGTACATTTTGCTCCTCTTTTTTCTCACCACCCTATTATACTACTTTTTATATTTAATAATTTTCTGTACTACTTTTTTGTATATTTTTTATTACACAACTTTTTTATATTTGTTTTGAAAAGCATAACTTTTGTATATTTTTTTCACAAATTTTTATAGTTTTTTTTTAAATTAATTTTAGTTTTTTTTATTAGTTTTTAAATTAGTTTTTTTTTTAAATTAAAATATTTTTAATGCTTTTTTTTTAATTTTTTCACTGAACAACTTTTTTCAAATTTTACTATACAACTCTTTTTATATTTTTTTAACTAACCACTTTGTTTACATTTCTTCACTGCAGAAGTTTTTTTACATATGTTTACTAAAGAACTTGTTTTACCATTTGTCCTACAGAATAACATTTTTTTTTTGTAACTGAACGTATTTTTTTATGAATAAATACATATATACATACATGTCTATACATATTTAAGTTTTTGTTTAACCATTTATAATTTTTTTTACGGAACACCCCTTTTCCACTTTTATTGGAATACCTATTTCATAATATATTTCTGTCAGAAGTATTTATTATTTTTATTTACGGTATTTTCTCCCTCGTTTATTTTTTCCTCCCCCCCCCCCCCTACTTCCCCATTTTCACTTTCATAAATCTACTCTCACCACTTCAACTCCCTGGCATTTTGACTCCCATTCACTCCGTTTCTTTCTGAGTATTTTTCCTGCTTATCCTCGGCGTCAACCCACGTTTTCCGCCCTTTCGCTCCCTTTTGTTGCATCGGTCGTCTCCCCTCACTTATTTATGGCAGTGCTGCCAAGCTTTCACATTCTGCACTCGCGCGTTATTTTCCACTTTCACAGCTCATGTGTTGCTGCGATTAAGGCATTAACAACAAGTGTTGTTCTTGTCTTTCTTTCGCCCCTTATTTTGTTCTTTCTTTCTTTATTTTTTCATTCTTTTCTTTTTTTATACTTTTTCCTTATTTATACCTTTATTTTTTTGTTTCATTCATTCTTTACTTTTTCGTTGTTTGTTCCTGTTCCTGCTTGTTTTTTCTTTCCTTTATTTATGTTCTTACTATTCTTCGTTGTTCTTGTTGTAGTTCTTATTGAAGTTCTTATTGTCATCCTTGTTTTTCTTATTGACCTTGTTGTTGTAATAGTAATTGTTGTTGTAGTAATTGTTGTAGAAGTCTCTTCGCTCCCATCGCTTCAACGCCGACAACAATTTATCATGTTAATGGCTTCCTGAGAATCGTTTATCGAGCGACTCAGAGCGAGTCCTTCGATGGGGATGAGATCGAATATGAGAAGAAGTGAGAAAATTCTGAGGATTCATTGGAACCACGATCCTTAGGCAGGCTTCCGACGAAGTCATTAGTTCGGAAGCTAGTCTTAAGTATATCTTCTTTCTACCTTCAAAAGTTTGCCCAAGAAGTCCTCAAGGCGGGATTCCTTTGAATGCTCAGGAGTCTTTCATATCTTCATCATAGCTTCATATCTTCATCATAGTTTCATATCTTCATCATAGTTTCGTATCTTCATCATAACTTTATAACTTCCATATTTTAAATTGAAATGAAGCACTCTTCTCACTCTTTCACTCTTCTTCCTGGCATTTACAGGGTCCAGAGGACGAGAAACCTGCGATAGAAAGACACAAAGAGAGACCGAGAAAATAGAGTGTGAAAGTGTGTGAAATCATATATTTTTTCCTCTTCTCGCTCTGCTCACACAACTCGGCTCAAATGGTCCGCAAAGAGTCCTGCGCCAAAGGACCGCAATCGTTGACCTGCGAATAATGCGCTTAACCCACATCCTGCGAGCGTCCCAAACAAGGATCAATAAAAATAAAATCACGTGGAAATCGGGAAAGAGAAGTTCGATGAACCGAACAACACTGAAAATCTATGAGAGAAAAGAGAAAAATTGAATACAATGAGAGAAGCATAAAACCAAAATCCTATAAGTTAAATATGAAAATAAAATCCTGTAAGAGAAATATTTCCTGTGAGGAAAAAATAAAAATAAATTACTGTGACAAGAAAAAGTTAAAATAAAATCCTGTGACAAGAAAAAAATTAAAATAAAACCAAGTGGAAAACAAATGAAAATAAAATCCCATGAAAAGAGAATATTGAATTCCTGTGAGAAAAAATGAAAAGAAATCATGTGAGAAAAAATGGGAACGAAATCCTCCAGCGGAAGGGAAACAATCTGAAATTAATATTCAATATGCGAGCGAAGAGCCACGCCTACCGAAGTCACGCCCATCGACACAAAACGCACACATTCGCAATGCACGATGGTGTCGATGTGGGTGAGGGAGAGGGCGTGGCTGTGGGTGGTAAATTCCAGTGGGATAATAAACTAAAGTGTCGCGAATGCGTGGAACGTACAATCGAGAATGGCAAAAATAAAAACAAAGACACAGAAGAATGAAAAATAAGAAACAAAATAAGAACAAAGGGAGATAACTAAAAACAATCAGATCTAAATAAAAAAATAAAAACAAAAATATGATAACAGTTCTCATTTTCAACAATACAACAAAATATAAGCAATAACAGCAACAATAGTATAAACAATAAAAATCAAAATAATAAATAAAAATAAAATGAAACAACAATAAAAGAAACAAGAACCAGAAATACAAAAATAAATGAAAAATCATCGAGAGAAGGAAGAACAAGTACAATAGTATAGACCACAACAACAACAACAACAATAATAGCAACAACAATGATGGCGGCAAATAATGCACTAAACGTTGTCAGGCCATAAAAGTCCTGACAAGAATGAGAAGAATAACAAAAGAACTACAAAAATAATAACAAAAAACAGCAACAAGAATAACAACAAAAACAATAATAACAACAATATGAACAATAACAAACACATGAAAATTACAACAAACATGAATAACAACAAAATGAGAAAGAACAAAACTACTATAACACCAGCAGCAGCAGTCATAAAATAAATAAAAACCAGCCGCCAGCTGCTCTGTTTACTCCTTTCTTCCTCACACTCCATCGCTCGCCTTTCTCCATCTCTCTTCTGGCCGTCTCTCTCTCTCTCTCATCTCTCCCTTTTTCTCCACCATGTTATCCAATTCTCTCCTCCTCCACCCCTTTTCACGACACGCTGAATGGTTCGTCCTGTTTTATCGTCTCGCTTCAGGATAACGCTTAACGGTGCTTCGCGCTTTCAATGGCCGTCGAAAGGCTTTGGCAACCGCCAACGAAACCACGCTTCACCCCACCTCACCACTTTCTCCTGCTCTTTCTCCTTCTCTTTCTCATTCTCTTTCTCTATCCCCCCTCCCTTTTGTCCTTTTGCATTCCAGAACCCTCATCGCTTATGCTGTCTGCGAAAGGATAACGTTATCCTAATCGCTTGCCAAGGATGAACAACCAGAGCAAGCATATCGATGGATTCAAGGATTTCATGTTTAAGTTGGTGTTCTTGTTGTTGTTGTTGTTGGTTTTATTGTTGTTGCTGTCCTTGTTCTTTGTGTCCTTGTTGTTGTTCGTTTTAAGTCGCCCTTACTGCTATTTTTGTTGTTGTAGCTCTTGCAGCATGATTTATGCTCCAGTCAAAATATGAAGACGGAGTTCATTCATGTTTTCGTGGGCTTCGTGGAGATCCTTTATAACACTTCTTCATCTTCTTCCTAGTCGTTCTTCTTCTTAGTTGTACTTCGCCATAGTCGTTCCTCTCCTTCGTCGTCTTTCATCTCCCCCATCCACTTGTTCCGTTTTGTGGAATTTTGAAGTTAATTCGTTTATTCCTCGCTCAACAACATTCGCCTTCGGCCTTTGGCTCAAAGTTAATCAGCGTCTCGAAGGAAGCGAAGGAATTCCCCAGTCGCACCAGACTCATACCTCACTCTCTTCTTCCCTCTCTCTCTCTCTCTCTCTGTTTCATTCTCACTCTATTTCACGGTCTCACACTTCTGCTTCCACACATTTTTCCTCATTCCATCGTATGATTTTTACAGCCATACCAACAACAAGAACAATAACCACAGGCCATCCACGGGCATCGAGCTCATTTCGCATGCCGGGCGCGTCTTCGTCGAAGTGATGAGTTATTCACGTCCTTCGTTCTCTCATTCCCCTCTTCCTTCTCCCCTTCCTCCATCCATTCTCCCTCTTCAATCGTTCTCCTTCTACTGCCTCCCTTTTTCCACCCAGTATTCGATTTGTTGCGCTTGATTTGTTGTCTGTGATTTTTTCCAACAGGAATCCTGCAAGAATTTACAAGGAATCGATAGGGATTCGATATAGTGTTCGAAGTTTTAATGAACGAATTTTGAAAATATTTTTCACACCATTTTTTAAGAAACTTTTACAAATATTTTCACACTAATGACTGAGTCTTTAACCTGAAGAAGCACCGAGAAAGTTCTCTCTCGTTATTCAAGGATAAAATCTTTCGTTTATGTAGATTTTCGTGTTTCCTTCTTTTACCTGGTCGTTTCCACTCCTTAACCGAAATTATGTCCTCGCCACGAAGGACCAAAATTCGCTTCGTCCTTCTTCTCTTCATCTCCGAGTTCTGTGGTTTCTTAATTAACAGCTAATTACAAAAGCAATTAAGTGCTTTGTCTCTCTCTCACACTCTGTGTCTTTCTCTTCTGAGTCCGCTAAGTCCTTTGAGGCAATGAGAACAACAATTACGAATTCCACAAGGACAGAGAATAAATACTTAGAGGAACAACAATAACAAAAAGAGGCAATCATAATGATCAGCTCATAATGCAATGAATCTTAGCGTGAAAAACGTTCGCGTTGCCAACAGTTGTGGTTCTTTGAGCGGTGGACCGAGGGGGACGGGGTGAGGAAGCTGTGGAAGGACCCTCGAGGGTCAGGTAATAAAGCGTGAAAGAGCGGACAAACAACAACAACGAACATTTTACAATTAGTAAACCAAGAAAGAGGCAGCAGGACACGAACGTTGAAATGACACGAACGATGAAAGGACAAAACGATGATGAGTAACAAAAGAGGACGTTTGCAGCTGACGGACGGGAGTTAGAGAAAGATAGCTTTATTTATGCTTTGTGTTGAGGTTTTTTTTTTGTCTTTGTGCTTTATTCTGTTGTTGTCTTTGTGGTTTCTTTTAGTGATGGTTTTAATAACTCAGTAGGCTAAATAAAAGTAGGCTTCATAAAATAATGGGATTGAAGATAAGGATTTAATCGATATGAGGGAAAAAAGAAAAATAAATAAAGGAGTATATGAAAAAGCTTAGGATTGGAATACAGGATCAGGACCGAAAGAAGGTTCAGAAAAATTTTGAAAATAATTCTTGTTTACATTCGCATATAATTTTGGTCTTGTTCCGGTGGTTTATTTTCAGAATCATCATGATTTTCCCCAGTATTTCAAAGATTGCTGCGTTTTCTTTTATTTGCTTGATGTGTGGTTTATTTGCTTAATATAATTGTGTTGAATTTTTGTAGAATAATTTTTGTTATTTAATTTTTTTTCTATAATTTTTATTATTAATTTATTTTTTTATCATTCTTTGTTTTATAATTTTTTTATCATTTTTACTTTTATAATTTTTATTCTTATCATTTTTAGTGTTCATTTTCATTTTTCTATCATATTTTTATTTGGCTTAAATCTCCACCTTCGCATTCGGTTTTTTTCTCTCTGATAATCCCATATTTGTCCTCTCCATCTATCTCACTTTCTCCACACGCCCTCTCCCTTTCTCGCACTCTCACCTCCTCCTTCCTTACACAGCATGACTTTCATTTCCTGTCATTCTGGGTTAATTTGCCATTAGTTGTTTTTCTTTGGTAAATTTTAGTTGTTGCTGCATTTGTTGTTCTTTTATCTTCTTCTTATTCCTGGTTGTAGTTTTCTTATTCTTATCTGTTGTTGTAGATTTCCTTGTTTTTATTTCTATTGTTGTAATGTTGTTATTGCATTAAACCCCCACCATTCAACGAATCACGAACCAACGACAGACCGACCAAGAAAAGGACGAAGAAAAATAATCGGAGCAGATGACGATGGCGATGGCAACATCTTTGACACGTTGCTTCTTCTAGTTATTTTTTTTTACTTTATCTTTTTGCTTCATCTCCTCGCACCTCCTTCTCTCTCTTTCCTCTTACTCACTTCCACCTTAATCATTCTTTCCTTTTCCATCTTCCATCTCCCTCATCGTTTTATCGTTGTTCTGGTCTCCATCGTGGCCACTGAATTAAAAGGCCGCCGTGGACACGATTCCTCGGTGTATTCGTGAAAATATGTTTGTGTTTTCGTATGAATATTTGTCTGTATATTTGTCTGTGTATTTGTCTGTATATTTGTCTGTGTATAATCGCCTGACTGGCAAAAGCAGAGACTGACACATGGACAAAGGAATGTTGTTGATATCAACAGGAGTTTTTGCAGACCCTTCAATTGACCATAACTCATGAACACGGTGACCGATTTCAAACAAAAATTCAGCGAAATGCAGGTAATTGAAAGCTCTTCAAGCTCTCTATATACATATTTTTTGCGAAATTGGGACAAAATCGCATCCGCGTTTTTTTCTGATTGTTTTGATTGACGCTTTCAATTGATATATATATGTATGAATATTTGCTTTAATAGTCTATCTGTGTATTTTGAGTCCCATGGGTATTATTTGTCTACGTGTTTTTTTCTGCAGTCAACAACAATTTTGGCCTCACTAACAACTGGGGCATGAACATCATTCCAAATAATGAAATGCTTATAAAAATAAAGCATATAAAAGGAAAAGAATAATTCAATTTCCTTGACCTCAAAATGTTTTCCTTATCTTTCTTTGTCTTTGTTGCTTTTGTAACGCGACTATTGTAGTTGTTTTTGTTGCCATCGTATTTTGGCATTTGTGGATTTTGAACGTAATTGGCGAAAGCTTCTCAGGTCGCCTCCTTAACTGCATCTTCATCTCTAATTCTACATCCCTCATCCTTCAGCCATATTTTCATCTCCTTCATATTTTTTTCTCCTTCATATTTTTGCCTCTTTCACATTTGTTTCTTCTTCGTATTTTTTACTCCTTCATATTTTTTTCTCCTTACATTTTACCTACTTATTCTTTTCTCCTTCAATGTTTTTTCGTTAATATTTTTTTTTCTTCATTTTTTTTTTGGCCTTTATATTTTTTTCTACTTTGTATTTTTCCTCCTTCAGATTTGTTTCTTCTTCAAATTGTTTTCTCCTTCATTCTGTTTTCTACTTCATTTTGTTTTTTCCTTCATATTTTCCTCCCCTTCAACTTCAACCTCCACTACCTCATCTGAGACGTGATCATGCGTCGCCCCATTCAAACGTTGTATTCACAGAGCACGTAATTCCTCGAAGCCGCGTGAAAACCAACGAAACCACAGAACTCCGAGGTCATCGAGGATGACCACAACAACCGCAATTCGCCCTTCACTCTCGCTCTCACCACTTTCGTCCTAAGGACTCGAGGACCAACTGGACCCCAATAAAATTCACCACAAAAAAGAAAACAAAAAACTTTCAAAGTTGCGATTTTATGGGTCAAGCAACTACTCTCGAACTACATCCAGAGGGAGGAGGGAGGAAATGGCTTAAATTCGAACACATCCCGACCTTCTGCGGTCGAATGTTCTCAGCATCCTGCATGCCAAGCGTTCGAAATGAATGCCCAGAACCTGAATTGTCGACGCATTACATAAATCAAAACTAATGAATCATTGACAAATGGATTTAGTTCAATTTTACACAAGTTTCTGCGGCAGGTCCAAGGGAAGGAAGGTCTTAAAGGGATTTTTGGTTTTAAATTCGGTTAAAAGTTTATTGTGGTTCTTTTTTTAAGTAGTACGATGGAAACTACATTATGATGATTGCTTATGGTGGCCGTGTCCAATGCATTTTTTATTCCAGTCAACCGCTTTGGAACGATTTTTGGTTTTGTTACTTTTTTTATTATTCTTTTGTTGTATTATTAATTTTGTTTCATTATTATTTTTTTATCATTATTTTTTATTATCATTATTTTTTATTATTATTTTCTGTTATTATTATTATTTTGTATATAGTATTTTTTATTATTTTTTGTCCTTTTTTATTTTTCTATTATTATTGTTTATCTCTTTTCCGTTTGTCGATTTCTTTAGAATCGTTTGTCTTTTCATACTAATACAAACACATTCATATACCTTTTTTTAAGTTTATATTTTTCTATTTCTTTTTTTCTTCGCTCTTTTTCTCTTTTGTTCGCTCCTTTTCTCCTTCTTCAACTGTCCTTGTGTTTACAAGCGTTTTACTTCCTATTGTCACCTCTGCCATAAGTCGTTTGTTATGAACCTCAAGATCTCTGTTCCACGTCTCCCCCTCTCTCTCTCTTTCTTCATTTTCCTCTGGCTTTTGCTCTCCCTTTTTCATTTTCCTCTTTTGAGGCCTTTTTCTTCTCCCTTATTCTATCCACTTACTCCTTCAGCACACATGGTTCGAGGAAAATTTCCCCCAGGAGTTGAACTTGTCGAATTCGGTTAAAAAGTTTTCGCTTTTGTTGTCGTGCAGTGGGACAAACATTTCATCCGAGAGACAGACACAAGTGGTGAAAGAGGGAGAGAGAGATAGGAAAACACTGAAGAAAATAAAGATGCATGGATGGGAGAATTATAGATCAATGTGAACGATAAAATCGAATAAGTTTAAAAATGTATACAGAAAGATTTAAACCAGGGAAGGATTTAAACGAAATATCCCAATGATTATACAGAATAAATTGTCCACTAATGAAATGCACAGAGTTCTAAAGTTTGAACAAATGCTTGGGAAAGCAAAAGGAATTCTCAAAATGATTATATAAGCATTTTTCTCTAATACAAGCATCTTTCATTTTCTGTATAATTGTTACATTTATTCCGAATATTGTTTCTTTTCCTCGCTGTTGCTTTTGCTGTTATTCTTCTTCTCGTTGTTGGTCATCGGTTCGGTGTCCTTTGGGAAATTCTCGGACACAACTTGAATGAAGTAAAACACAAACACAGACTTCACAAGGAGAAAGAGATAGACATGTTGAAAAACCCAAAGGATGACCAACGAAACCAAGAGGGAGTGAGATGGAGAGAGAGAGAAACCGAGATAGTGGGAGAGAGAGAGCAATAGCAAATATTTCACAGAGATTTATCGTTGGCCATAAATAACTTTTAAGCCAACTTAAGTGTGAGTTTAAGCGATTTTAAACTTCATTTCCACTGTGGGATTTTCACATAGATGAGGGTGAGAGAATGAGAAGGAAATCATCGGCAATTGATAATTGGAAAATTATTACATGTCGGTGCAATGTTTTCTTAGGTCTCTATTACTTTCACCAACCACATATCTGTCTGTGGTAATAACTCTGCATTTCTGCAATGAATTCTTCTCAATTAAATTCATTTTTATTAACTATTCGTTGTTTTTCCTTCTTCTTTTCACTCTTTCAAGAGGTTATTGAGTTATTGATTTCCATTTCCGGTTTCAGTTTCTCCTTGTGTTTCTCTCTCTCTCTCTCACTTCTTCCTCAAACGGCGCAAATAAAAATTATCATGACGGAAATTGAATTTGCCGCGAATTTCCTACGGTTCCGCATCCTTCGTAGCAGGAATCTTGAAGGAGTTGCTTTTAGAGTTGTTTTGTTTTTGTTTTCGCGTATCAGTTGAATTCTTTGAAAGTTCTTCGAAGACAGATTAATGTGGGTTTGAAATTTATTCAAGTTTTATTATTCGTTATTTCATTTCTTTTAGTCGATATCACGTCCTTAAATTGAAGCTTTTAACAAGAATTTGCCTCAAATCAGGAATCAATCCTCTTACATATTCCAAATATCCAACATAAATTTTATTTATATTGACTCTAAATATAATTATTTTTATTTATAATTTATATTTGTAACTCATAACACCAAATAAATAACATTCAATTTCCAATAGCATTCTATAGTCAAAATTAATTCTGAGAATTAGTTGGGCGAATAATCGATTGTGTGAAATATTCTATTAAGAGAATTCTATAAATATAAATTCTCGGTTGGTTGAAATATTTAATTGTTTCATTTTGAGATATTTAATTGTTTTATGTTGAGAGGCTTAATCTTTAACGTTACGATGTCTGTGTCTTAATATCATGTCTATTGATAATTCTCAGAGACATCAGGCTGCTTCACAGCCACACATGAATTTGTCACAATTTGTCGCATCCGAGACAAAAGATAATGATGCCATCTTTCGGCAGGCAGACTTCAATGAGCCAATTCACATATCCTTCTCTTGTTCACTCTTTTTCTCTCTCTCACTCTCTCTGTCTCTCTCAATTTCATCTATCTTCCCCATTATCTCTTTGCTAAATTTAATTCAATTCTTGTCGTCTCCATCGCAGCTCGTAAACATGTTTGCAGAAATGTGAATTTTCGTCAATTGTCGGCGATTATCCTTTCAAGGATCGTCTGCCGAGCGAGGCTCAAATAATAATATTCATATTCAAATTGAGGCACTATTTAAGCTTTATATGAAGTGGAGAAAATAACAACAACAACCGCCAGACATTCAAACAACAACAACAATAAGATGAGTGAAAAAAACAACAATATGATGAGTGAAAAAACTTCAGTGGAAACCAACAACTTTTGAGTTGAGTTGAAAAACAACAATTTAAATTATTGACATGCGAATTCGTCGTATCGACAGTGATGTAACTGGGTCAGTGACATCTTCATAAAGAGAAAGAGAGAGGGAGAGAAAGAGAGAGAGCTATGTCTGAGAAAGGATAATGAGGTACCCAGGAGTTTTCTTACATACCCATACTAACTTTTGTCCCTTGTCTTAGTCTGCCTCCCTGAGTTTATCTCACGCCTTTTGTACCTCTCCTTCCTTCTGTTCTTCAGCCTACTTAAGTTCTTCTCCATCCTTCTTCATCTTCTCTCTCATTTTACGACCCTCTCAACATCTCTTCAATCCCCTCCCCTTTACCTTTTCCTCTGTGACTCAGATGGCATCGTCCTCAGCCTCTTGTGGTTAATAGTATTTCAAGTCCTTCGACTTGTCGTTAACTTAAACGTATAGTTTTTGTTGCCTCTAATGTTCTCCATATAGAACTTAGTAGTGTAGTTATTGTTGTCTTAATTTTTGTTGTTGTTACCAGTCAAAGTCATTTTCGCGTAGCTTTAATGGTATGCGCATATTTAACATAATTCCTAGAGGCCAATAATTTTTAGTTGCCTCCGGCATCGTGGAGAAAACCCATCGAGACTTCTTTTACGAGTGCCATGAAAAGTAATATCCACTCGTATAGGGATCGTAATCCGACTCCTTCTCTCTCTCTCTCTTTCTCAGGCCGAAACCCATCGTGTCGTCGATCATAAACCTTTGGCAGAGCGCTTTCCCTTCGTGGAATTGAATATATTTTTGAAGGTCAAAGGTCGTGGGAGGCTTCATTTAAACATTCTACTACGCCAAAATTAAATTTCAGCGAAAGTCTTTTGAGGTGAAATTCGATTTCGAGAATCAGTTTCTTCAATTCTTCGCTTAATTAAAGAGAATTAAAATCCGACAGACGGATGTGCGAAGAGTTCTGGTAAAATTAAGAGAAGAATTTTTCACTTAAGAGGATCCATCGTCTATTTAGGAAAATTCACAGCTGTAAGTAAGACCAATATTCACAGTATTAACAAGTGTAACAACAACAACAAAATCTGAAAAGAAAAACAACACAAAAAAAATAATAAAAACAAACACATACCAACAAGAATAAACCATGTAGAAAATCCGTGAAAATAAAAGTTGATAAATTTCGTGACAAGCTTAAAATTTATTCATAATAAGAATAAACACACACACACCCTTAAACATTATTACATACTATACAAAAACACAGTCACAGACACAAATGTATGAATATTCGTATTTCATCTTCGTACACAGTCACACGTAGTTATACATATATGCACGTAAACACACATTGAGCGAATGACAAACAAGATGAAACGTTCGTGGAAACACCGCGAGGGACAGAGGCAAAGACAGACAGACATAGAGAGAGAGAGATAGACAGACCGAGAGAGATAGACAAACAGAAAGTCGAACGGAGTAGAGCAGACAAACGAGAACGAGACGATGAGAAGTAGTCAGATAGGGATAAGAGACAGAGAGCAAAGGGTGACGAATGGTAGTGAGAGGGAGATAGTAAGAGAGAGTGAAGTCAGAAGTGAGGAGTATGAAACGAATAGAATACGATAAAACAATAGCATAACCAATTCCAAAACAAACAATAAAATCGATCACAAAAACACGAAGAATTTCAATAACAAAAATAAATAATAAAATCTATCACAAAAACAAGAAGAAAATCCATCAGGAAAACAACACGTAAATCGATTACTAAAACAACAAGACAATCAATCACAAAAACAACAAAAAATTCGATCTGAAAAACAACAAGAAAAGCGATTACAACATTTAGAAAACAACAACCATTTTAATAAAACTCTCAGTAAATTGATGAATGCCGAGTTGAAGCAAACATAGCAAAAGTACCAAAAGTTACAAAAATTCCTTGCAGAGCACACAATTTACAACCACATACAGTAGAGAGAGATAGAAGGAGCGGGATTCAAAGAGATTGAAAGAGAGTGAGAGAGAGAGAGGAGAAGGACCAAGTGTAAAAGGCAAACTAAAACAGCAAACTAAAAGTCAGCCCAAATAACGAGAGCAAAAATGAATAAAGGAAAAAAATAAAGAAAGGCAAACAAAATACACCCGAAAACAGAACGAATGAAGGATCGCGGAATGAAAAATAAATGTTCTGCGAGCTCAATAAATCGCAACGAAAATTTGCATAAAATTGATCAAAAGAAGAACATTATTTCAAACAAAAAATCACGCTATAATTAAGGAGAGAAAGAGAAGAAAAGTCAGAAATGGAGCAAGGTGAAAAAAAGATGAGAAAAAGAAAATGAAGGAAGGAAGGAAAGGTAGAAAATAAAAAAGGAAGAAAAAAGAAGAGAAAAATGTAGAAGGACGAAAATGATGAGAGAACAAATTTAAGAAGGAGGGAAAAGAAAAAAAAGGATGAAAATGTAAAAAGGAATAAAATAACGAAGAATTTAATACAAAAACGCTGGCAGGTGAATAGTTTTCCCTTTTGTGGCATCCAGATTGAGTTGAAAAGAATGAAATGGAATATTGGAGAAAGTCGTGAAATTTGCCTAAAATGTATGCGACATCAATCGCAGAAACAATTACTTATTCATTCACACATTCAGACACACACTCTCGGTTCACCTTCGCACTTGGTGGATAACAATGAGTACGACAACACCTACAACAACAACAACTACCACAATGATAACAATTACAACAACACTCCATGTCATTTCGATCGTCGTCGATGCATAGCGACAACCGAACGAATGAACGAACATCGTTGACAGCAACCGGAAGTGCAAACGAGCGAGCGACAAAAAATGGCGGCGACACCGCAAGCACTAAAGCAGTTGGTGATGAAGGAGAAGGGAGAGATGGAGAAGCGAAAGAAGCATTTGGAGGTGGAGAAGAGGAAGGAGCCTTTGGTGAGAAGTGAGAGAAACTCGATTGTGCACGAATCGATGCTGATTGGAGGACGAGACGACGACGATTGGAGGACGAAACGACGACGATTGGAGGCAGCGACTCATGGAAGGAGCGATGATGGAAAAGACAGAGCATGAAAGATGAGGGCAATCGATGGAGAGGTGAGAAAACTGATGGAGAGGTGGAGGAGAAATAGAGAGATGATAAAATTGATGGAGGCAGGTGGAGATCAGGCGAAGTTCAGGAGTTCAACTTCTGGCGCCAAGGGCATGTGACTTTGGCTGCCTTCGACACGAGACGACGTGGCTCGAATGGAGGTCATTAATTTCAGAATTTGTTTGGTGGCAGTTGTTGATGTAGTTGTTGTCTATCGCTTTCGCCTCTGTTTGAAACGTGTTCAGCCGTCGTTTGAGTCGAGCGGAGAGGAAATCGCCGAAGACATTAGGCTATGGCTGAAGGATGAGAAGTGAAGGTGAGGAAGAAGCAAAGAAGGAGATGGAGCAGCGAAAGCACATTGACGACGTCATTTCAGATGCAGCTCATTTTTTAACGGCTTGAACAAATTCTATTTCCTTGCGAAGGCCATAAAACGATAAATTCCAATGCACATTAGCAATGACGAGATGATATCGATGCAAGCAAAGCGGGCATTAAAATGAAATCCATAAAATAGCGAGCTTCAAGCTCTCGTCTCTGTGGAATTCCAACGGTAGGAAGAAAATATATATGCATATGTGTGTATATGAAGAGTCTTTAGGACAGGAATTTAATTAAATGTCACTCAGATGTCTTGGCTTGTGGTCGTTTATTCACATTTATTCATATATCGAGGACGTCCTGCACAATCCGACTTCTCTCGGACGTCTTTGCATGGCAAACAATTCAATTCATTCCTTCAATTACAAGTCGCTCATACGTCGTGTGGCACAAAATGTTTTCCTATAAAAAGAAAATACATTCTGAAATAACTTAACTCTGAAATGAGATTCTCCTCGCACAAATTAAAAATAGGACCCATGCATCCTTCGTGTATCCATCAGTCAAATTTCGCTCACACGCCGACTCCTCTGACATTTCAATTAAAGCTCCAAAGAAGAAAGAATCCAAATGAATGTCAGTCCTTCGTTTATCTCATCATCTGAAGTGATGCGACGACTTTTCCCCCATCAACCGCAGAGCTCGTTAGGCGACACTTGTGAAATTGATAGCGGAGAAGAACAACGTGAATACTCCAAACATCGCCTCCAAGTTGGATCCTCCAAACCACGTTCCCAACTTGAATACTCCAGGCTCCGTCCCCGAACTCCCCGTGAGCCAGATTGTGTGTTCTTAAACGGTTTGAATCTCATGATTTAATACTCAAACAGAAAGATCCCCACGGGAAATAAAAAGCGGAAAAGATTTTCCGCCCATAATAAAATCATGTTCTTCTCTCGTTCTCAGTTCGTCTGATATATGCATTTTTCGGGCCATTGTTTACACTCATCAGTCGTCTCTGTTTCAGACTGTTTCCTTCTTATTTTTCTTTCCTTGTTTAATTCATCCAATCTTCCCTGCTTCTCTGTTTGCCTTCCTACCTTCATGTCTTCTTCCTTTCATGCCTTCTTCAAGAGCAGGTAGGAAGAATCCTTTAGGCCAGAAGCAAATACAAACACAACACACAGCTGAATGATACACCTTCATTCATACAACTTCATTATAAATTCTCTGCTCGTTGTAAATTCTCCATTCTCTCCGCCTTCCTCCGTCCTCTTCTCGTCCTTTTACCAATCACCCTCCTCGTCCTTTTCCTCCTGGCCATCCTCGTCATTCTCCTTCCCATCGTCCACTTTGTCTTCCTCCTCCTCGTTCTATTTTCACCTGATCGCCCTGCTTCCTGCAACAGAGCCAATAAAGCTGCCCTTTTCGCTTAACACAAAATAAATACACCCAACAAAGAGAGAAGCAGAGAAGGCTTGAACAGAAACCAACAAAAGAGAGAGGCAGATAGAGAGAAAGAGTGGAACAGAGAGAAACTAAGTGATAGAGAGAAAGAGTTGGGAAGAACAAAGTTATGAAAGACGGTTGAATTCCGTTAGTTTTTTCTAAGGATTTGTTTGCAAAAATATGCAGGAGACACCGAGCCAGCGGAAAACCCTAGAATGAAGTTATTCATGTGAGGTGGACAAGAGGAAAAGGTGAAAGAACGGGAAGGAAAGAACGAGAATGAACGAAAGAGAAAGAGAGAAAGAGAAGGAGAGAAAGAGAGAGATCGTGAGTAGGATTGGGGGCAATGAGTAGTCGACAATGACCATGGGAATCGGGAGAGAGGACAGAAATTGGACGGACAGACAGGAGATATTTGTGCATGATTCTTGGAGTTGTGAAATAAAATGAAAAAAAAAATAAAAATAAAAAAAATAAAGGAAAAGCAATGGAAAATTCAGGGAAAAACAATGTAAAAATAATGTAAAAACAATGGAAAAATAATGAAAAAGCAATGAATTGGAAAACACACACAAGAAGAGACCGAGAGTTGAGGAATACAGAGAAAGAGAAGGATAGAGAAAAGGAGAGAGAGAGAAGGAAAGAGAGAGAATAAGAGAGAACGAACAAGAGAGAGCGAAAAAGAGTAAGAGAAAAAATAACTATAGGGACAATCTGATGACAGCTTGAAAGGCTGTCTGTCTGTCGGATAGATTGAAGCGGAAACCGAATAGGGGACGGTCGGATGGACCGATCAACCAACAAGAAAGTCGAGCGGACAAATAGGAGCGAAAGAGAAGGAGTTCAGGGCGAGTTGAAATCGAGACAACGGACAGTCAAATTAAACAGAACGAGACAATAAGAGAGAGAGAGCGGATGCAAATAAATGCAATCCTCGAGGAATTTGTAATGAGGCACGTGCAAATATATACAGCGAGAGTCCTGTGAGAACATGTCCTTTTTGCGCGCTACCTAGAAAATATAATGCTTTCTTTTCTTTCCTTCTCTCGGTCTCTCTTTCACTCGCTTTTTCTTTCTGGCTCTTTGTCTCTGTTCAACTCGTGTCTTCATCCTTCTAGAGCCACGCAGTCGGAATATGAATGCGACAGCAGATCCATTTGAAATCCCTCTCAGGTTATTCAAATTCGCGGCATAATTTGGAAAGTACACGGAAGCATTAGAGATGGAGAGAGGGAGATGGACAGAGATGCAAAGGAAGAGAGGTAGGAAGAGATAGATGGGAATGAATAGAGAGAGATGGAAAAACCGAAGGCCAGAAAAGAAGAAAAAGTTGGATGGAAGATCATAAAAGATATCCAACATAGGCTCAAGGGATTCAACAAAGAAATTTGAAATCAAAAAATAGAAAGAGAAAAAATATAAAAGAGGCGGACAGACAGGACAGAAATATAAGAAAAAATTCGGAGAATATAGGAAGAAGTCGAAATATTTATGTAAAGACGAAGAACTCGTGGAAGAAACCTGGATTTTATGATTTTTTTTAGACTTTTTCCAATCCTTCTTCTCCAATCTTCTGTGATCCTGAGCCAAGGTGGGACAGAAAATTCTTGAGACTCGGAAATTCATTCTAGACAGAAATAGAACAGGGATTTAACACACAGACAGACATAGAAAAGGGATTAAACTGTTCAAATACAAAGGAGTCGAACAAAGGTGACCTGGTCAGAGGCGGCGTTGGCGACGCTTGTCGAGAGCAAACAGAAACCTAATCATCTAAAGACAATGCACCACACAATCAGGACAATCTTCTAACTCCAACATAGCTGGAGATCCAGAGGCAAACAAGGATGAAACCATTGTCCTTGGAAACATTGTCACGTCTCGTGATTCGGGCCACGACGTCCTGACCCACATGGCGAACTCTGGCGATCCTCACGAAGAGAGTGCAAGAATTAACCAAGGCAAAGAGAGAGACGAATCCGAATCGAAGGTAGTCGAAAAAAATTACAAGAACGAAGGAAGCGATTGGAAAGGGATATTGCGAAATGAAGAGAAAGGACTCTATGGAACAATGGCAGATGGCGCACAAACACAATCACACAAATACACAAACAAGTAATCACACGCTCACATGTAAGCCAACAAAGACAATAAAGGAAATTCCAGTGTTTGTCGAGAGCAACAAGAAGAAAACGAAAATCAAGTGAATGAAAGAGGGAGAGAGGGTAAAAAGTGAATGAAAGCGGGATGGAGGATTAGGAAGTGAAGAGAAAGAAATGCGAACAGAAGCGGAAATGGAAAACGGAAACAATTTAATCAATTTTGCAATTAAAAATCGAACAGTTGTCCTTTGGGAGCAGGAATGAAAAAAAACCCATACAAGGACGAAAATAGACAACAAGATCGGACGAAGGAAATCGAAAGGAAAAGGGTGCATTTTTTGCACATGCTTGGATAATTGAGTCAAGACACACCTTGTCTTCCCCTCTCACCACTCATCATTCACTCTTCTCTATCCTTTTGCCGTTTGACCTGTCCTTGCGATTCAAATCAAATAAAAATGTTTTTTGAATTGAGCTCATACTTGATTTGCATAGTTTCTTTGTTGAATAAGCGAATCCAGGAATTTGCTTTCACTTGATTGGAAAATTGAAATATCTCAAAATAAAAAATTTTCGTTATCAATTTTATTCCAATAAATTTTTGATCGATATTTTTACGATAAATTTCTCGATATTTTTCGATCAATTTTCGATCGAAATTTTTCGATCAATTTATCGTCGATATTTTTTCGATAAATTCTGATCGATTTTTTTTCGACAACTGAATAAAAAACTTCCAATATATTAAAAAAAAATAGTCTCAACAAATTTTGATTACAAAATATTTTGATATTTGATTACAAAAATATACTTTTTTTTAAATATCGATCAAAAAATAAAGGAAGAAATATTTGGAAAAATATCGATCGAAAATAAAACGATTATTCACTTTCAATTTCAATTCATATCTGAAGGTTCATCAAATATTTATGAAAAAAGTCATTTCTTAATTTGTTTCATTTGAAACATTTTTTCCACCTTCTTTTTTTAAGATTTATTATCGCATTATTCACACCTTTCATCTATCGCATATAGTTAAATATTTACAAATGTGGAATTATGTTTCTCTTTAAATAATGGAAAGGAAGAGATTAAAATAAAATATGAAGAGCGTGATCGATACATCATTCGAGAGAGAAAGCTTTTCAAAGCCCCGCTCTCCCACCCTTTCACTCCCACTCATTCACTCTCACTCACTCCTAATCACTCACTCCCACTCTTTCAATTCCACTCACTCCCACTCTTTCAATTCCACTCACTCCCATTTATCACCATTCTCTCAGAAAGATCGCAATGAGAACTCGAGACTTCGGAACACACTGCTTCAGTTCAACTACTGTAGTCCACCGCTGCAGTCGAATGATTCAATCGAATTGAAATAAAATAAAATAAGAGACTCGAGTAAACAATGTCTTACGTGGCCGTCGCACTGTTGGCGTCGCTGCTGGCGCTGCTGCTGGCCTATCTGCGTCGTCATTTCTCCTACTGGCGACGTCGCGGCGTCCCCCACGAGAAGCCGATCCTCGTTCTGGGCAACATGAAGGGCATCGGCCGGACGATGCATTTCCGCGACATCAACCAGCGGCTGTACGAGCGCTTCAAGGGCACCGCGCCCTTCGTCGGCGTCTACTTGTTCCTGCAGCGCGCCGCGCTCATCCTCGACCTGGAGCTGGTCAAGCAGATCCTCATCAAGGACTTCGCCAACTTCCACGATCGCGGCATCTTCAGCAACGTTCGCGACGACCCCCTCACCGGCCATCTGCTCACGCTCGAGGGCGAGCACTGGCGCGCCCTCCGCTCGAAGCTGTCGCCCGTCTTCACCTCGGGCAAGATGAAGTTCATGTTCCCGACGGTGCGCGCCGTCGCCGATCGCCTGACCGACTGCCTGCACTCGCCTGTCGAGCGACAACGCGGGCATCGTTGAGCTGAAGGACGTCTGCGCCCGGTTCACCACCGACGTGATCGGCACCTGCGCCTTCGGCATCGAGTGCAACAGCCTCGAGGATCCGCACGCCGAGTTCCGGCGCATGGGTCGCTCCATCTTCCAGCGGCCTCGCCATCGACAGATCGTCCAGGCGTTCATGCTGACGAATCCGGCGCTGGCGCGTCGTCTGCGCATGAAGTTCTTCGCGGACGACGTGAGCGAGTTCTTCATGGGCGCCGTTCGTCGGACGGTCGCCTATCGGCTGGAGCACGGGGTCAAGCGCAACGATTTCATGGATCTGCTGATCGAGCTGAAGGCCCAGGATGAGGAGTTGGCGCGCGAAGGCGGCGGCATCGATCTGTCGCACGGTCTGACGCTGGAACAGATGGCCGCGCAGGCGTTCATCTTCTTCGTCGCCGGCTTCGACACGTCCTCGACCACGATGTGCTTGTGTTTGTATGAGTTGGCGCTGAATCCCGAGGTGCAGGAGCGACTGCGGAGTGAGATCACGAAGACTCTGGAGCAAAATGGGGGAGAACTGACCTATGAGGCCATGAACGAGATGGGGTATCTGGAGAAGGTCCTCTCAGGTAGGCATTTGTGTCTTGAAGGGGTTTTAAATGAGCAATGGGTTTAAATTGTGATCAAATGGTTTTAAAATAATAGGCAAATGGGTTTTAAATGATGATTTCATGATTTTCAAATGACGATTCATTTTTAATATACGATTGAATTAATTTTATTTGATGATTCAATTATTAATAAATTTTCGATTAAATTATTTGGAATTCACGACTCAATTAGTTCTAATTTAACTATTAAATCATTTTAAATTTGACGACTGAAATATTTTAACGACGATTCAATAACTTTTCGTTAACGATTAAATAATTTATATTTTCAATAATTAAATTTTTTCATAATTTCATAATTTTTCATAAACATTTTTCAATAATATTTCATTGACGATTAAAGGATTTTTAATTGATAATTATTCAAATGTTGATTTTTCCAGAGACGCTCCGCAAGTATCCGCTGCTGCCGCACCTCGTCCGCAAAACGATCGCCGACTTCGTTGTGCCCCAGACGAAGCAGACCATCGAGGCCGGAACGGTGATCCTGTTGCCGGTGACTGCGATGCACCACGATCCTGATCTCTACCCCGATCCGCAGCGCTTCGATCCGGAGCGCTTCAACGAGGCCGCCATCGAGCAGCGGCATCCGTGCGCCTATCTGCCGTTCGGCGATGGACCGCGTCACTGCATCGGAATGCGTTTTGCCAAGATGCAGGCGAAGATCGGCATCGTCACCCTGTTGCGCTCGTTCAGATTCTCGCGCGGCGGCGACAAGACTCAGGTTCCGCTCACCTTCAAGAAGACCAACTTCCTGATCGAGTCCGAGCAGGGCGTCTACCTGAAGATGGAGCGGATCTGAAGAGACCTGCTGAAGTTCTGAGGGACCATCAGGCCAATGGACGAGGAGGAATCATTTGAACTGGGACAGTTTGTTTTAAGTGTTTTCACATTAAAATCGCCGATTGACGGCCAGAAGATAATAAAATTATTGATAAGAGAATTAAAATGGTTTTCGCGAATCTTTTTCTGAGAGCGATGACCGAACTGAGAGCCTTGTATTTCCATCAGTCGCTTAGTTTTACTCAGTAGCTTCATTTTACTCAAACGCTCCATTTCACTCAGTCAGTTGCTTCAATTCCCTAAGTCGATTCTTTTCACTCTCCTGATTTATTTCACTCTCCCGATTTATTTCACTCTCCAACTTTAGTCTCTCAGCAGACACGATCAATGGCTTTCAGCGAATGAAACTCAAAAGATTGAGAGAGAAAAACTACGCTGAGAGTGAAATAAACAATTATTATCTACTATAGTCTATCGCTTGTAAGTTCAAGGTTATTTGACCAGATGTTTTCTCTCTGGGAATCTAATTCCCACCACTCTCTCTCTTACCCCACTCTCGCTCACCCCTCTCTCAATCTACCGGCGATGAAAACCCAGAGAACCGAAAGATTTTACCCGGTTTTGCACCCAGGCTCAAAGACCATGATTTTCTCCTATTGATCTTAGAATTGATCTCAGCATAATGCGCAATTCAATTGTTTATGGATAACACAATTTCAATGTGATACAAATATAGAATAACTTTCATATCTATATTGTCATGCATTACAGGAAGTAATGATAATGAAAATACTGATTGGAGTAGAATGAAGGCGATCACATCATCTCGCCCACTGGTCTGATCGTCAGCTCGTGGATCTGCACATTGGGTGGCGTCTGGATGCAGTAGGCGATCGCGTCGGCCACGTCTTCGGGCCGCAGCGACGGGAGGTTGGCGCCAAACTCCTTCGGAACCATTTCCGTGTCGACCATGCCGGGACTGATGCTCTATTGGAAAGGAAATAGATGAATAGAAAAGAATGAATAAAATATAAAAGAAAATAAATGAATAAAATATAAAAGAACAGAAATGAATAGAATCTGTTTCTCTTGAATGATATTCGAACGGTACCCACCGTGACCTTGATCTTGGTCTCCGCCATGAGGAACTCCTGCCGCAGGACCTCCGTCATGGCCGTCACGGCGAACTTGCTGGGCGTGTACATGTTGAAGCTGATCCCGGGCACGACGGGCACCTTGTGGCCACCGATGCTGTTGACCAACACCACGTGGCCGTCGATGCCGCGTTGCTTCATCGAGTGAAAGGCTTCGCGCGTGCAGAACGCCGGCCCCAAGACATTGGTGTCCAGAACGGCCCGAAGGTCGGCCGAGTTGCCGCCCGCCGTGAGGTTCGAGGGCCGCGTGATCCCAGCATTGTTCACCAACACGGCCACGCCCCCCAGCTTCGACTCGATCCAGGCGAACGTTCGCACGATGTCTTCCTCGCTGCTGACATCGCAAAGGGCGGGATGGAATCGCATCTGTTGCTCCTTGGGCAGAGTCGCCTGGAGTTGGTCCAAGCGCTCCTGGCGACGGGCGAGACCAACGACGATCATCCCTCTGGCCACGAGCAGTTTGCAACAGGCGGCTCCGATGCCCGAACTCGCTCCAGTGACGACGGCGACCTTGTTTTGCCAACGCTCCATAATCTCGATGGTTCAGCAACGAAGTTCAATAGTGAAATATTATAAAAACTAACTAATCGCTCTGCTCAAGTGAGTGCTCTGTCGATGAATGTTTGGTGGCCTAAGAGATAGTGCCGTTTTATACCCACCGAGCGGGGTTCGGACTTCACTGCGATCGTAGTAGTAGTAGTAGATATGCTCCACTTGTGGTAACTATTCCCAATCTATTGGTAATTTTTTTTATGTATATTATTGTTTTAGCAACTCAATTTCTTTGGTTTTAGTAACTATTCCCTTTATTTCCGTTTCTCAAACTCAATCTACTACGATTTTCGAAATTAATTTATCGTTTTTTTTAACTTATTTTATTTTAACTTATATAAACTTTTTGGTGATTTGGTAATTTTTTATTCTTAATATTTTAAAAAATTTTTTAAATTTACCATAATTATTTTTTTTTTGTTTTTATATGTATACTTAAAATTTACTTGGATTTAGTTTTGGTAGATTTTTCTTTCTGAATATTTTTAAAATATACCAAAAATATATATTGTTTTAATTTTGTATTTCAAAATTTTAATTAAATTTTTAAAAATAATTACCATATAATTATTTTTTTTTTATATGTATACTTAAATTTTCTTGGATTTAGTTTTGGTAGATTTTTCTTTCTGAATATTTTTTAAAATATACTAAAAATATATATTGTTTTAATTTTTTATTTCAATTTTTAAAAATAATTACCATATACCATAATTATTTTTTTATTTTTATATGTATACTTCAAATTTTCTTGGATTTAGTTTTCGTAGAATTTTCTTTCTGAATATTTTTTAAAATATACCAAAAATTTATATTGTTTTAATTTTTTAATTAATTTTTAAAAATTATTGAAATTATTCTTCAAATATAAAATTGAAAAATTATAAATTGAATGTGGAAAACGTCTTGTAAACCAATTTTGTAACTTTGGTCACAATCTGACTTGATCGCATTTTTTCCCCTGTGGCAACCCTACCAACAAACAGATGTCTCACAGAAGCCGACGCTATCGCTCCGTAGTCACCTTCAAACCATTATCTAACTCGCCGGCTTCTCATTTTGTTTGTGGTGTTCGCGTCTCTGTTCGACGACGAATTTCACGATCACAACAAAACACGAGAAGAAAAACAAGTAAATTAAAGTAAACCTGTTCTATCAACAGCTGGGGCATAGTAAACGAAATGATTATGTGATTATATGAACATGTGAACATGGAGAAAAGCTAAGCAAGATTATCGTGTATATAATTCAAAACAAACTTTGTTTGTGTGTGTAATTCAACAACAAACTTTTTGCATGTCATTGGATGAGCGATAAAAATTGCAAACTCATGCTTGGTCAGCAGTTAAAGAAATGAATTTTTAATTAAAATTTAGCTATCAGCATTACTAATGACATTTCAGCCAAATCGTTGATAACTGAAACTTGAACGACATCGTAGAAAGTTCAAAGTAAAAATTTTGTTGAGGAGATTCCGATTGTTTTCGTTTCCTTTAACTTCAATCTCTCCTTCGTCCACCATCAATCGTATTTCCTCCATCCTAAAATTTCTCACAACAAAAAACTGCAATTATAAACTTTTCAACTAACAACTAAGCAAAGAACTTGTAACATAAACTCTAACAAAACCAACATGAAACAAAAGTCATCTACAATAAATATAAGTGTTATTCTCGGCTTGGTCGAAGCTTACATACCGTACACCAAAAATGTAAATGAAAAATAACATATAAAGAAAAATAAAAATATAACTTTCATAATGAAGATAACAAAAGCAACATGTTAAAATTCAAAATTTTTAAGGATATAGCTTCGATTGATTTTTATAAAAATACAAAGATTGATTTGAAAAATAATGAAAATTAATACATTTTAATTTTTATTAAACGGGCTTCGCTGTATAGAGGTTACCATGGTCAAGAAAATATATATTTTTCCATTCCCAGACCCCACCATCAACGTGTTTCAAATGGAAGAATAAAATGTTAATAAATCTTTACCCACAGGATGTAGGGTATAAAACTAGAAAAGGTTCAAGAAGAAAAACTTCTAACAAATCTTTGATTCCCCCAGCTTTTCCTCGGTTTCATCAAAACAAATCTTATTCTAGCATTAGCAATATCAATAAACCGAACAGGAAAGTACAACAATATCGAAATGTTTATGCAAATGGCTTTATTTGTTTATTTAAAGCCAGCGGCATCCATCAGGATTGGAAGGACGAGAGACCAAAAGACAGACTAGCAGAAGGGAGGGGAGAAAGAAATAGGGAGAAAGGTTAAAAGTGTTGGTTGTAGAAAAGTTTTCCAAATATAGAGACAGCATCAATTTAACAAAAAATACCACGACACTGCTGATGAAGTCAAGAGAACAAGGATAGAACAAGGTTGACACGACGAGTGAGAGAGAGACAGCGCTAGGGAGGAGACAGAGATAACGACGAGTAAATGAGAGGGAACAAATTTCTCATATGTGAGAAGGATTTGCAACTAGTTTAGTTTAGAAAGTTCAGAGGATTTGAAATGAATCCTCAGAGTCGTAGAAGGAAAATAAGAACAGAAGGAATAGGAAATGGAATTGAAGGAGGACGAAGAAGGAAGAGTAGGAGAAGGTAGAGAATGAAGACAGAATAGAAGGCGAAGGAAAATAAGGAGAGAAAGAATGGAAAAGTTGTTGCAAAAGATCAAGTTTGTATGTAATCAACTGCAGTTAAAGATAATTTAAAAAGTATAAAAAAAACGAAGAGAAACAAGGGGGAAAGAGAAAACAAAATATGTGAGAAAAAACAACGATGAAGGAGTTTTTAAAAAAGATCAAATTGAACCGAATGAAAAATTAAAAATCCTGGAAATCCCCTCGGAGAAATCCGGAATCCTTCTTCAGCAGACAGCGACGACAGGAAGAAGAGGGTGGTTGGAAGAATGTGTGTGTGTGAAGAGGAGGATTCACACCATACCCAACTTAAAGCTCAAAGCATTTTGATTTGCATAAATTTTGGGGATCAAATCGAATCGAAGCCGATGTCGATGTCGATGCTGATGTCGCATGCATAACAAACGAGCGATAAGTTTTCCATCGCTCCTCGGGAAGTTAATCCGGGCTGTGGGACGCAGGTGGGCGGGCGGATTTTGAATGTGTTGCCAACCTGTGCCAACAGTGAACACAACAACAACAATGAGGGAAACATCCAACCCAGGAGAGCAAATTCTAATGCATTCAAATATTTCTCATCGATGTTCAAAGAGCGTAAAATTGAATCAATTCAATCACAAAACACTCCCATACACGAAAGAAGCTATCGACGGATTAAATTGAATAAAATTCTAAATTTATTTTATAACGAAAAAATCATTTTTACATACCAATATCTTAACTAGTATAGCATTTTAGAATTTACATTGAAATATTTGATATAGTTGTATAAATTTATCAAATTTATTTCTATCACAATTTGTAGTACCTAATTTTTAAGGTTTTCGTTTTTAAATTGAAATTAGTTTCAAAAGTTTAAATTCTTAAAAAACCCTAAATCAATATTACACCCGCTCCACTTTTAAGGGAAAGCCTACTTGAGAGCTCAGCAAAATATTCCCCTTGACAAACTTAATCGGGATCGGCGTCTGATCGCATAGGGAGAATCGGAAGTTCTTTATGAGGAAGGAGAGACCGATGCATGTTTGCATTTTGCCAAATCGCAAGCCAATGCAGTTTCGAGGTCCATCGCCAAAGGCCAACCATGTGCATGCCGGCCGCTCCTTGATGGCCTCTGGGGTGAAACGCTCCGGGATGAACTTCTCCGGCTCGGGGTAAATGTCCGGGTCATGATGCAACGAATAGGCAGGAATCACCACCATCATGTCCTTTTCGATCGTGTATCGCGGATCCTTGGTGGGGTAGTTCTGACGAGCCGTTCTCACTAGATGAGGAAGAATAGGATACTTTCGAAGAGTCTCTAAAATTCAACAAAGAGGACAATTCACTTAATGTATTGAACAGAATGAAAGGAAGGTAAAACTTACCCGAAATGACCATCTCCATGTAGGGCATCTCCTTCATAGTATCGAAGGTGAACTCGCCGTTTTGGTTGTTCAACGTCTGCGTGACCTCCTCCCGCAAACGATCCTGGATGTCCTGATGCTGGGCCAACTCGTAGAGAGCAAAACTCATTGTGCTCGACGAGGTCTCGAAGCCCGCAACAAAGAAGACGAAGGCCTGAGCTATGATCTCGGCCTCCGTCAGTCCGTTTCCACTGACCCCACCATCCTGGGCGCTCATCTCGATCAACATGTTCATGAAATCGGCTCGCTTGTCATTGTTTTCGCGACGTTGGGCGATCGTCTGCCGAACGATGCGAGTATAGAACTCGGTGATGTCAGGATGCGTCTGGCACATGCGCAGACGACGAGCCAACGACGGGAAGCTCTCGATGAACCGATCGACCAGCAGACAATGGTGTCGTTCGAGGAAAAACCTCTTACCCATCACACAGAACTCGTTATCTGGGTCGACCAAGCTGTTGCACTCGAGTCCAAAGGCGCAGCTCCCGATGACGTCGGCGGTGAAGCGGGACAATAGATCGTTGACCTCGATGACACCGCCGGAACCGATTGTCTTATCACTCAGGACTCGCTGTTCGAAGACGCGTTCGAACTCCTCCGCTATGCGCAGCACAATGGGAAACATGGTCTTCATCTTGCCCGAGGTGAAGGTGGGCGACAACTTGTGCCGCAGAGGACGCCACCTGTCGCCGTCCAGCATAAAGAGATTACCAGTCAGCGGGTCGTCGCGAGTGTTGTGGAAGACACCGCGCTCATCGAAGTTGTTGAAGTCCTTGATCAGGATATTCTTCACTAGCTCCGGGTCCAGAACCACAGCAGCGGGCTTCACCATAAAATAGAATCCTGCAAAGGGAGCCTTTCCCTTGAACTTCGCGTACACAGGCTGGAAGAGATCGGTGAAGTGTTTCGTGCTCCGCCACCCAGCGACGTTGCCCATCGGGAAGTCGGGCGTTACATGGACGACTCCTCGCCGCTTCCAGTAGCCCAGCTTGTAGCGCAGGAAGCCGTAGAGCAGCGTCAGGCTCACTGCCACCAATGTTATAAAGAGTTCCATGATGATGATCCCAATTTCACCTTTGAATTTAAGTCTTGTTACCTCTTGTCGGGTCGAGACCTCGATTAAGACAGTTTGGTGTTTCCGATATTTGCTCAGAGGAAACTTCTTAATGAAATGAACAATGAAATGAATTCATTATGTTGATGGAGTCTTCGAAACGATCGACGAGTATTTGCAAACGACAACAATAATGAATCGAAGTCACTGTCACGATAAGGCAGAGGCGATACAGGAACTGTAGTAATTACCGTATAATACGATATAATAGAGTTTATATATGATTCAAAACAACATGCATTCCCAAGCATATCTACATATCATTCAATTATAACGCTATTAACATATACTACTATATGTAACTAACTGATTTGTTGTATTAATACGAAACCTCAATAATCATGGAGGTGTTGTATCGTCGCTAAAACTGAGAACTGAAATATTATCAATAAGTCAATCAGTTATCATTGATACAGAGTACACCATAAGAATGAAGTAAATGAGTTGCAGAAAATTTGAATTCTAACTGTGACTTGCAACTTTTTAATATGATTGTAGCTTCCAATAATAACTGGAAAAATTTGTGCCTACAATAATAAGTAGAAACGTTAGGAAACTTGTTTGTGTTTTACGGTTTTCTCGCGCACTTCTCTCTGTTGACAAAGTGATTGTTGAATGGTTCGGAGAGTGAAATAATAATAATATAATTTTTTCTATAATTGCTATAATTGATTCATTAAAATAAACCTTTATTCATTTAGTCCAATCTATTACTTTCTATTCGAATTTTGTTCATTTTTAACAGGGTTGAAAAGGAGACGACCTTGAAAAGATAAGATTTACAGTGTTTCTTAGTGTTCAATATTTCCATTAATTATATATAATTTAAAAACCAAATTACTAACATTAATAGAGATACAAAATGTGAAAATAATATTTCAGTAGTCTTCCTCTTTAACTCAAACTCGCTCCACCTTGAGTGGAAAACCTACTCGAGAGCTCAGAACAATGTTCTCATTAACCAAATCGACTGGAATCGCCGTCTGATCACAAACAGAGAATCGGAAGTTCTTGATGAGGAAGAAGAGACCGATGTAGGTCTGCATCTTGCCAAATCGCATGCCGACACAATTGCGCGGTCCATCGCCGAAGGGCAGCCAGGTGCAGGCCGGTCGTTCCTTGATCGCCTCCGGGGTGAATCTCTCAGGAACGAACTTCTCTGGATCGGGATAAATGTCCGGGTCGTGGTGAATCGCATAGGCGGGGATCAGCATATGATCCTTCTTGATCATATGATCCTTCTTGATCAGGATATGATCCTTCTTGATCGTGTATCGCGGATCGTTGGTGGGATAATCCTGGCGAGCGATTCGCGACAGATGACCAACGATAGGGTACTTCCGAAGAGTTTCTAAAGTTCGACAAAAAGTACAATTGAGTCAAAGGAAGGACTCTACTGTGAAGAAAGAGAAGATAAACCTACCAGAAATGACCATCTCCAATAAGGGCAGGTCCCTCATGGTCTCGAAGGGGAAGTTGCCATCATGATTGTTCCACATCTGCGTGACCTCCTCTCGCAAACGATCCTGGATGTCCTGATGCTGGGCCAACTCGTAGAGTGCAAAACTCATTGTGCTCGACGAAGTCTCAAAGCCACCAATGAAGAAGATGAAGGCCTGAGCGATGATATCGGCCTCCGTCAAACCACCCGTACTCATCCCAGCATCCTCGCTTATCTCGATCATCATATTTAAAAAATCGTTTGGCTTGAAATTGTTCTCCCAACGGTAGGCGATTGTTTCTCGGACGATGCGTGTGTAAAACTCGGTTAAATCGGAGTGAATTTTACACATACGCAACCGACGAGCAGTCGATGGAAAACTTTCGATGAAACGATCGACGAGTACGCAATGGCGACGCTCCATCATGAACTTGCGACCCATCATGCAGAACTCATTGTCTGGGTCGACCAAGCTGTTGCACTCCAGCCCAAAGGCGCAGGACCCGATGACGTCGGTTGTGTAGCGAGACAACAGATCGCTGACTTCGATGACAGCGCTAGAATCAGACTTCAAATTGTCGTGAAGTCTCTGCCCAAAGACACGAGCAAACTCCTCCGTGATGCGCAGCACAATGGGAAACATGGTCTTCATCTTGCCCGAGGTGAAGGTGGGCGACAACTTGTGACGCAGAGGACGCCACCTGTCGCTGTCCAGCATAAAGAGATTACCAGTCAGCGGGTCGTCGCGAGTATTGTGGAAAATGCCGCGGTCATCTAAGTTGCTGAAGTCCTTGATCAGGATATTCTTCACTAGATGATTTAATTCAACTCTGATCTCAATAACAAATACTTATTGATGAAGAATGTCCGGATTTAAAGTTTTTATTTTTAACAATATTTTTATATGAAGTTCTTATGCGATGACTCATTTCTTAAGCTCAGTTTGAGTTATTAACTGATATCAATAATATTCTTACCCGTATAAATTATGAATTGAATACGAATTCTCTATATTCTATCCATAAACATTAAAAATTGTACAGATGATTACTTGCAGTCGATCAAGAAAAATGTAGAACTATCATTATATGATTTTTAGTTTTGCGTAAGAATAACAATCAGGAAATTGAAGCAGCAGTCATAAAAGTATTCGGACAACCTAATTTCTTTAAAACCAGCATGTACTATAAACTCAATAAACCAAATTCAATAATATTTCTTATATGATATTTTATATTTCTCATTTAAATAATTTACTATAGCAATATTTTATCACTTCTAAAAATAGAAGCACACTTTCAAACTAAATAAAACTCTTAAAAACATTTGAATTTTCCATATCACATCTCGCTCAGACTCGTTCCACTTTGAGTGGGAAACCTCCTCGAGAGGACAATAATATGTTTTCCTTGATAAACTCCATCGGGATCGGTGTCTGATCGCACACAGAGAATCGGAAGTTCTTGATGAGGAAGGAGAGGCCGATGCAGGTCTGCATCTTGCCAAATCGCATGCCGATACAATTGCGCGGTCCATCACCGAAGGGCAGCCAGGTGCAGGCCGGTCGTTCCTTGATCGCCTCCGGGGTGAATCTCTCAGGAACGAACTTCTCTGGGTCGGGATAAATGTCCGGGTCGTGGTGAATCGCATAGGCGGGGATCAGGACCATCATGCCCTTCTCGATCGTGTATCGCGGATCCTTGGTGGGATAGTCCTGGCGGGCCATTCTCGCCAGGTGCGGAAGAATCGGGTACTTCCGAAGGGTCTCTAGAATTCAACAAAGAGGACAAATCAAATAAATAACTAGCGCACCGGGGTCGCTTCGCCCGGTGCCTGGTCCACCCAGGCAAAATCTGTTAACTTCGGCCAGGCCGAAGTTTACACCCTGCATACAACGTTTATTAAAGGAAAAACAGTGAATTTCTATCAATAATTAGTGAAAATGCATCATTACACTTCAATGCTATTAACTCTATCGTACGATTTTCACAACTGTGGCCTCTTTCAAAGAGAAATTATATATTTGAAGCTATATTCGTATTCCAAACACGATTATACCCTTTTTTGTGTCGATTGTCTAATCTATGAATAAGAGTGAAGTTAGGAATCTTATAGGGGCCCTTGTTTCTACAAAACGAAGTAGTTCTGGTGTTTGCAGCATTGTGCCATTGTTAATATCTTGAAAGTGCGCATTAAAGCTCTGCAATTTTTGGAAGAATAATTGAATCGATGATTTTTTGTGTGCCATAAAATACATGTGGGTTTGATGCCCCAGTGATAGATTTGATGATCCTTTTTGCGAATTTTGTTCAATAAAACACGGAATTGGTGTTTTCGCTTTGGATGTTCCAATTCAACTCCTCCTTTATTTCAAAATGTACATGTTCCTTACGCACTAATTTCTTACGATCTAACATAACATAAAGATTAATAGACTACCGTTATATCGTTCGTTTGTCATAGTTTCTTTTGTCTCTGTCCTTGATAGTTCCGTCCGCTTCTCGTCATTCGTCCGTATTTCTGTTCTACTTGACACCCTACATTCGGCCTACCTGACACGTCATTCGACCCGAATGATGGCTGCCAAATCTCCTCTACTTTAACCCTTCTATCGTTACATCTTACGCCTTCTGTATTACCCATCCTCTGAACACAGTATCTTCCTTGCTCAAAATTCTTCAATGTCTCATTCTTCATCTTACATCTTGTTCCATGTTGCATTCGTTTTCCAGCGTCTAAATCATTAATGTGATATTCTGTTTCCTGCATTTTGTACTTCCTTCTGTCTTCTTGTTCTTCCTTTTCAATATCATCTCTGCCAATTCTTGACTCAGTGTGTTTACACTCTACATTGCTTCTCACAATTCGATTGGTTTTTACATCAATGTTCGTAGTCTCATCTTGCATTATCTTCTTCCCATTACCTTCCTGCGTATATGTCGTTTCCACAATTTCTTCTGAGGTGATAGCTTCGTTGTCCTTAGTGGGATCTTCCTTCTCCAAAACTATTACTACTGCTCTAGTCCACTCATCTTCAAGCTGTTCCTTCATCACTCTGTTTCGTGACTGATCTTCAATCTTCATATCATCTACTAATTTTACATATCTTCGATTAGAATCTCTGTCTACTGTCACTTTTAAATTATCAACTTTGCATTTGTTCATCTTAAAATTTCTCTCTTCCTCACAACACAATTTTGCTTCTTTTCTTTCTTTCACATTCTTTTCTTTCACATTTTCCTTCGATCTCATTCATCTTCTTAATCTTTTCAAGGAATGTAACTCTTCCTTCTTCCATCTTTATGTTGACTTGCTTCAAGATATCATTACCTAAAACCATTGAGTACAGCATGTCTCGTTCTCTGACGATCGCAAATTTCATGTTTAATGACACTCCATCGACCTCGAGTGAGATATTGATACTTCCCATCACTTCAATCTTTGCATCACCTACGCCACACAGTGTCTGGATCGACTTTGTATCCAATTCTACATCATTTAACCTCTTTAGTGAATCATATCGCATTAAGCAGCAATCACTTCCGGTGTCAACGTATGCTGAAAACGATACCCCATTGACTAAAATATCTTTAAAGATTTGACAACGTGAGAGTGCAATCGATGAAACAGTATTAACGTTTCCCTTTTCTGTCTTTACCACACTCTTTCTCGGATCTGTCTTGCACTCAAATGAACGATGCCCGAATTGTTGGCATTTAAAGCATTTGTAACCTGTAGATTTGCACTCAGCAGCTAAATGATTTTGAGCCCCGCACTTATAGCAACGTTTATCATCAACTCTTCTATTCACCCTATCTTGTTGTTGTTGTTGGGAAAGTGTGCGTGTATTGGTGTACTGCGCATTCCCCTTGAGCTTCTCGTACACCTTTAGTTAATCCTTTAACTCCGCGATGGATCGACATTGGTACAATATTATTTTATTTTGTTTTGAGTCCGCTATTCCGTCCGTAAAATATTCGACTACGCTTCGCTCGTCTAAATTTATGCTCTTCGCTATTTCAATTATACTATACAAGTACTCTCTGTAACTCTCGTCGTTTTTCTTCCGTCGGTTCGTCAACAATCTATGCACCTCAACCGCAGATAGCTTTACACCAAACTCGTTAATTAGAGCTGTTTTCAAGGCACTCCAATTATTAACACCAGTTAAACTTCTCAAAAATAATTTAGCGGCTCCCTTCATTAGTTGTTTGGCATACACGTACTTCTCGAGATCATTCCAGAATACCGTCGTCGCGTTGGCTTCGAACTCTTCTACCCACAACTCTATTTCAGGGTAGCCATCTCCAGAAAATGACGACAATGAATCCTCAATGTCTCTCAAAGTAAATGTACGTCTCTCCCTCTCCCTGAACTCAGATGCTGCATTGGAACCAGCGTCATTATACTCGGACACGTTCTCATCATCGGCGACAATGCCATAGTGGGCCAGCAGTCGGTCTTGCAGAACTCTTTTCCGTCCATTCGTGTCCAATCCCAGTTCCAGCAATTTCTCTCTCAGTCCGTCAACTGTCAACGTTAAAATATTAGTCCATCTCGGTATTAAATTAAATATATATATCTTAAATATAATATTAAATATACTTCTACAACTATTTTTTTTTAAAAAAAATATTTATAAATTGAATATAATATAAATACTCCCACACGTTCCGATCGTCTTCGCTTCTAAATGTCTCCTCTTCAATGCTTCTGGTCTCCGATGTCTCTCCTTCTGGTCCTCGATGTTTCTCCTTCAGTCTCCGCTTCTGCAAATCTCCGCTTCGCAGTTTTGTTGATTCTCCTGCGTCTGCGTAGTTGTGCAGCGCAGCTTCTGTTTACTTATTTGTCTGCACTTCTGTTCGCTGTTTCTAGCTTATTCTCTGGTTTGCTTCTTTGCTCTTTTACTTCTCTTACTCTTTATTGTCTGCATCTACGCTATGACTTCTCTCTCTATCACTTCTTTCTCTTCTCTTCTTCAGCTCTTCACAGCGTCTCTGTTTCACTTTTCTATTCTTCTTCGCAGCGTCTCTGTTTCACTTTTTCTATTCTTCTTCGCAGCGTCTCTGTTTCACTTTTTCTATTCTTCTTTTCTTCGCTTCGTCGTTGCTAAGTGCGTTGTTCGCTCGCACGAACTTTCGGTGACGCGATCTTCGGCTTTCGTCGTTCGGCTTGTGATAGATTCCTCGAACTGCACTTGAATTTCACAACTTCTATATTTGATGTCCGAATATGAATATTTCACAATTATTTATCTTCACAATATGTCTTTTGAAATATTTCTGCACTCACGTATCAATGTTTATTTTGGCTTAATGGCACAAATTACATTTTAATGCTGCTGCTTCTTCTCTATACAATGTCTTCACAATATCTTGGAATAGCTTCACAAATTTTCTTCACAAGTTCTCTCTACAAATACTTCTCGAATTGTCTTCATTAGATCTTCACGAATTCTTCACAGTTTTTTTTCAATTTCTTCACAAGTCTTCTTCACAATGTTTCTCAAAAAATACTTCTCAAAAATGTCTTCTTTAGTTCTTCACAAATTCATCTTCACAATGAGTTCTTCACAGGTTCTTCTTTACAAAAATCATATGTAGATTTTTCTCACTTTTCTTCACATTAAAAATTAAAATTCTGGTTGAGCCCCCATAATGTGGGTTTGATGCCCCAGTGATAGATTTGATGATCCTTTTTGCGAATTTTGTTCAATAAAACACGGAATTGGTGTTTTCGCTTTGGATGTTCCAATTCAACTCCTCCTTTATTTTAAAATGTACATGTTCCTTACGCACTAATTTCTTACGATCTAACATAACATAAAGAGGAATAGACTACCGTTATATCGTTCGTTTGTCATAGTTTCTTTTGTCTCTGTCCTTGATAGTTCCGTCCGCTTCTCGTCATTCGTCCGTATTTCTGTTCTACTTGACACCCTACATACATTATGATTTTAGTTGCTTTTCATATTTTAGATGTTCATTTCAATGCAGACAAAATCTGATTCAACAACAGACTTGGGAGGGTCGAAATTTTCAACAATATAAAGTCCAGAAGTACTTGCTGCGCTACTATAAGCAACATATAGTACCGCGTGACTGATTCCACTTTGAAGATGAACAGCCATTTGGAGATATGTAGCTCCCTGACTTTTGTGGATTGTGATCCCGTCAGCAGGGATTGTATTCTCTCAATCGTCACCTGCTCATTACGTTTATATTGAAAGGATATAATCATTTTTTTATGGGCGTCCATTGAGGTTCAGTTGGATGTGGTCTCTTTCTTCTTGCATTCACTCCCACCTTTCATCAACTAATAACATCCATAAAGTAGTTGGATTTCTTGTAGATCTACGATTTTGTATGGAAGGTGCTCGTGTCCTATAAGAGATATTTTCCATTTGATTCTTGGGAACTCTTAGTAGCAATATTTAATCTAATATCTGTCTATATGGTTTACCATATCCAACATTGAGCTGTAGCTTTTGAGCTGAGCTGTAGCCTGTCAATTTTTAACATGTAAACTGGTATCGGTGGTACATGATCAGACGCAAAAATTCAACTCTATATATACCATAGTTTATCATATATACCATATTCAACTTTTGCGTTATATGGGAGGGCGATGTTATCCATTTTTGTCTTTTAAACTCGTATCAGTGGAACATGATCACACACAAAATTTCATCTCGATATATACCATAGTTCACCAGATATCCCATATAAACCTTTTGCTTTATATGGGAGGTGGGCGTGTCCGATGGGCGATGTTTTCCATTTTTTTCTTTTAAACTCGTATCAGTGAAACATGATCACACACGAAATTTCATCTCGATATATACCATAGTTCACCAGATATCCCATATAAACCTTTTGCTTTATATGGGAGGTGGGCGTGTCCGATGGGCGATGTTTTCCATTTTTATCTTTTAAACTCGTATCAGTGGAACATGATCACACACAAAATTTCATCTCGATATATACCATAGTTCACCAGATATCCCATATAAACCTTTTGCTTTATATGGGAGGTGGGCGTGTCCGATGGGCGATGTTTTCCATTTTTGTCTTTTAAACTCGTATCAGTGGAACATGATCACACACAAACTTTCATCTCGATATATACCATAGTTCACCAGATATCCCATATAAACCTTTTGCTTTATATGGGAGGTGGGCGTGTCCGTTGACCGACTACGCCCATTTTTACATACAAGTAGCTTATAAATATAGAAATACTAAATCCAAAATTTCAAGTCAGTACCTCTTACCGTTTCTTCACAAAATCTATTTCCACAGACAGACACACAGACAGACAGACGGACATAGCTAAATCGATTCAGGAGGTGACGCTGATCAAGAATATATATACTTTTCCATACCTACGACCTCTCCTTTAATGCGTTACAAACGGAAGGACAAAATGAATATACCCTTACCCACAGGGTGTAGGGTAAAATGAAGACAACAGAATGAAAGTTAGTTAAAACATACCCGAGATGACCATCTCCATGTAGGGCATCTCCTTCATTGTATCGAAGGTGAACTCGCCGTTTTGGTTGTTCAACGTCTGCGTGACCTCCTCCCGCAAACGATCCTGGATGTCCTGATGCTGGGCCAACTCGTAGAGTGCAAAACTCATTGTGCTCGACGAGGTCTCGAGTCCGGCAACAAAGAAGCCGAAGGCCTGAGCTACGATCTCGGCCTCCGTCAAACCACCCTAACTAACTCCACCATCCCGGGCGCTCATCTCGATCAACATGTTCATGAAGTCGTTGCGCTTGATGTTGTTCTCGCGACGGTGGGCGATGGTATCGCGAACGATGCGAGTGTAGAACTCGGTGATGTCAGGATTCGTCTGGACCATACGAAGACGACGAGCCAACGACGGAAAGCTCTCAATGAACCGATCGATCACTAGACAATGGTTACGGTCGAGGAAAACCCTCCTACCCATCTCGCAGAACTCGGTATCGGGGTCGACCAAGCTGTTGCACTCGAGTCCAAAGGCGCAGCTCCCGATGACGTCGGCGGTGAAGCGGGACAATAGATCGTTGACCTCGATGACACCGCCGGAACCGATTGTCTTATCACTCAGGACTCGCTGTTCGAAGACGCGTTCGAACTCCTCCGCTATGCGCAGCACAATGGGAAACATGGTCTTCATCTTGCCCGAGGTGAAGGTGGGCGACAACTTGTGCCGCAGAGGACGCCACCTGTCGCCGTCCAGCATAAAGAGATTACCAGTCAGCGGGTCGTCGCGAGTATTGTGGAAAATGCCGCGGTCATCGAAGTTGCTGAAGTCCTTGATCAGGATATTCTTCACTAGCTCCGGGTCCAGAACCACAGCAGCGGGCTTCACCATAAAATAGAATCCTGCAAAAGGAGCCTTTCCCTTGAACTTCGCGTACACAGGCTGGAAGAGATCGGTGAAGTGTTTCGTGCTCCGCCACCCAGCGACGTTGCCCATCGGGAAGTCGGGCGTTACATGGACGACTCCTCGCCGCTTCCAGTAGCCCAGCTTGTAGCGCAGGAAGCCGTAGAACAGCGTCAGGCTCACGGCCACCAGTGTTATAAAGAGTTCCATGATGATGATCCCAATTTCACTTTACAATTTAAGTCTTGTTGCCTCTTGTCGCCACCAGACCTCGATCAAGACTGTTTGGTGATTTCATTATTTGCTCAGAGGAAACGTCTGAATTAAATAAACAATTAGTGAATTCTATCTTCGAAACGATAGACGATAGTTCCATACGACTGGGCATAGAAATGTTATCAATAATTTTCCCTTGATCGCTTCTGAACGATAAGAATGAAGTAAATGATTTGCAAAAAATTTGAATTCTAACTGTGACTTGCAACTTTTTAATATGATTGTAGCGTCCAATAATAGCTGCAGAAATGTATATAATAAGTAGAAAAGTTCTGCCAGTGGTCAGGAAGTAAATGCATAATGATCCAATTCCTCATCTATCAGAAAATAATATGATTGAATAGATGGAAGACAATAACCATAATAAAGCCATTAAGATAAGATGATTGAACTCAGCTCAGGACTCAATAACAAAGAATTAATGATAAAGAAATTTTTTCAATTTGAATTCAAATTAATTAATATTTTCTCAGTCACAGTTATATATTTAACACGCTACTTATTCCAATTTGTTGTTTCATCCAATTCAATGATTCATCCATAAGCTCAGTTCAAGTTATTAACTCATAACAAATACAAACTTACATAGATTATAAATTCAATATGATTTCTCTATTTACAATACTCTAACAATTATTTATTCGTAGCTCAATCGCAAGACTTTATTCACTGACCGATAGCAAAACTCGATCGTTATCTTTTCTTACATTCAAATATCATTTGCTAGACAGAAATTGTCATCAGAAGCTTTCATATGTAACATATACATTATTATAAAAAACTTGATAGACAAATTGATCGACAATTTACTTCGAGTCGATCAAGAAAATTATTTAATATTCATTATATCGTGTTGTCGTCTGTAAGATTGCGCCGGCCTAAATAAATATGATTTCATTATTTGCTCAGAGGAAACGTCTGAATTAAATAAACAATTAGTGAATTCTATCTTCGAAACGATAGACGATAGTTCCATACGACTGGGCATAGAAATGTTATCAATAATTTTCCCTTGATCGCTTCTGAACGATAAGAATGAAGTAAATGATTTGCAAAAAATTTGAATTCTAACTGTGACTTGCAACTTTTTAATATGATTGTAGCGTCCAATAATAGCTGCAGAAATGTATATAATAAGTAGAAAAGTTCTGCCAGTGGTCAGGAAGTAAATGCATAATGATCCAATTCCTCATCTATCAGAAAATAATATGATTGAATAGATGGAAGACAATAACCATAATAAAGCCATTAAGATAAGATGATTGAACTCAGCTCAGGACTCAATAACAAAGAATTAATGATAAAGAAATTTTTTCAATTTGAATTCAAATTAATTAATATTTTCTCAGTCACAGTTATATATTTAACACGCTACTTATTCCAATTTGTTGTTTCATCCAATTCAATGATTCATCCATAAGCTCAGTTCAAGTTATTAACTCATAACAAATACAAACTTACATAGATTATAAATTCAATATGATTTCTCTATTTACAATACTCTAACAATTATTTATTCGTAGCTCAATCGCAAGACTTTATTCACTGACCGATAGCAAAACTCGATCGTTATCTTTTCTTACATTCAAATATCATTTGCTAGACAGAAATTGTCATCAGAAGCTTTCATATGTAACATATACATTATTATAAAAAACTTGATAGACAAATTGATCGACAATTTACTTCGAGTCGATCAAGAAAATTATTTAATATTCATTATATCGTGTTGTCGTCTGTAAGATTGCGCCGGCCTAAATAAATATACATAAGAATGAAATACACGTAATTAAAATACTTCATATGATAAATGAATAACAATTAACGTCAATAGAACGAGGGAGATAATTGATAATGAAGCAGAAATACTGCGTGTTTGAGTTACATGTATTCCTCTGCTATAATATTGAAATTCAAGTATTAATATTTTGCAAGCAGAAAAAAATGCTTAATCAAACACCGATATCAAAAAATCCAAATTAAATTTCAGAAAATCGCAATAGAAATATATAAAACTAAGAAGCATTTTAAGAAGAGAAAAAGATAATTTTCTTCAATATTATTTTCATCAATATATGATTGTGATTAAGTGATTTTTTGTTAACTCATGAATACTCTTTTTATTAAAAAATATTGTGCTAAACTTTTTATATATCATTCATTCCTTTTATTTTCAATACTTTACAGTAGTAAAATCAAACTATCAAACTAATGTAACTTATTCAGAATAATTACAACTATTAACAACATTTTAATTTTGCACTCATACTCGTTCCACCTTGAGTGGAAAGCCTCCTCGAGAGGACAGTAAAATGTTTTCCTTGATAAAATCAACTGGAATCGGCGTCTGATCGCACACAGAGAATCGGAAGTTCTTGATGAGGAAGGAGAGGCCGATGCAAGTCTGCATCTTGCCAAATCTCATGCCGATGCAATTGCGCGGTCCATCGCCGAAGGGCAGCCAGGTGCAGGCCGGTCGTTCCTTGATCGCCTCCGGGGTGAATCTCTCAGGAACGAACTTCTCTGGATCGGGATAAATGTCCGGGTCGTGGTGAATCGCATAGGCGGGGATCAGGACCATCATGCCCTTCTCGATCGTGTATCGCGGATCCTTGGTGGGATAGTCCTGGCGGGCCATTCTCGCCAGGTGCGGAAGAATCGGGTACTTCCGAAGGGTCTCTGGAATTCAACAAAGAGGACAAATCAAATAAATAATGAAGACAACAGAATGAAAGTTAGTTAAAACATACCCGAGATGACCATCTCCATGTAGGGCATCTCCTTCATAGTATCGAAGGTGAACTCGCCGTTTTGGTTGTTCAACGTCTGCGTGACCTCCTCCCGCAAACGATCCTGGATGTCCTGATGCTGGGCCAACTCGTAGAGAGCAAAGCCCATTGTGCTCGAGGAGGTCTCGAATCCAGCAATGAGGAAGACGAAGGCCTGGGCGATCATTTCGTCCTCGGTCAAACCACCACCACTGGCCTCATTGTCCTTGGCGCTCATGTCGATCAACATATTCATGAAGTCGTTGCGCTTGACGTTGTTCTTCTTTCGATAGGCGATGGTATCGCGAACGATGCGCGAGTAGAACTCGGTGATGTCGGGATGCGTCTGGCACATGCGTAGCCGGCGAGCCAACGACGGGAAGCTCTCGATGAACCGATCGATCAGCACACCATGGCGACGATCGAGTAGCACTCTTCGACCCATCACGAGAAATTCGGTATTCGAGTCGACCATGCTGTTGCACTCGAGGCCAAACGCACAATCCCCGATGACGTCGGTCGTGAAACGAGACAGCAGATCGGTCACTTCGATGACTCCGCCCGAACCGATCTTCTGATCACTCTGGAGTCTTTTTTCGAAAACGCATGCGAACTTCTCTGCTAAGCGAAGCACCGTCGGAAACATGGTCTTCATCTTGCCGGAGGTGAAGGTGGGCGACAACTTGTGGCGCAGTGGGCGCCAGGATTTACCGTCCAGAGAAAACAGGTTCCCAGTGAGAGGGTCATCGCGAGGGTTATTGAAGACACCGCGATCGTCGAAGTTATTGAAGTCCTTGATCAGGATATTCTTCACTAGGTCCAGATCGAGTATCACAGCCGCGGGTTTCACCATCAAGTGGAATCCTGCAAAGGGAGCCTTTCCCTTGAACTTCTCGTACACGGGATGCAAGAGGTCGATGAGATGTTTGGTGCTTCGCCAGCCAGCAATGTTTCCCATCGGGAAGTCGGGCGTTTCATGGACGACTCCTCGCCGCTTCCAGTAGCCCAGCTTGTAGCGCAGGAAGCCGTAGAACAGCGTCAGGCACACGGCCACCAGTGTTATAAAGAGTTCCATGATGATGATCCCAATTTCACTTTTCAATTTAAGTCTTGTTGCCTTTTGTCGCCACCAGACCTCGATCAAGACTGTTTGGTGATTTCATTATTTGCTCAGAGGAAACGTCTGAATTAAATAAACAATTAGTCCCATTAGTGAATTCTATCTTCGAAACGATAGACGATAGTTCCATACGACTGGGCATAGAAATGTTATCAATAATTTTCCCTTGATCGCTTCTGAACGATAAGAATGAAGTAAATGATTTGCAAAAAATTTGAATTCTAACTGTGACTTGCAACTTTTTAATATGATTGTAGCGTCCAATAATAGCTGCAGAAATGTATATAATAAGTAGAAAAGTTCTGCCAGTGGTCAGGAAGTAAATGCTTAATGATCCAATTCCTCATCTATCAGAAAATAATATGATTGAATAGATGGAAGACAATAACCATAATAAAGCCATTAAGATAAGATGATTGAACTCAGCTCAGGACTCAATAACAAAGAATTAATGATAAAGAAATTTTTTCAATTTGAATTCAAATTAATTAATATTTTCTCAGTCACAGTTATATATTTAACACGCTACTTATTCCAATTTGTTGTTTCATCCAATTCAATGATTCATCCATAAGCTCAGTTCAAGTTATTAACTCATAACAAATACAAACTTACATAGATTATTTTTTTTTTTTTTTTTTTTTTTTTTGTAAATATTCTTTTATTTGCAATCTATTTAAATAATAATAAGCAAATTTGATTACATAAATTTAACAGAGTTATTTTGAACTTCATTAAGTCCAAAAATACAATGAACATATTTAAATGAACATTAACAACAACTTAAATATAAAATAATAACAAACTTAAAATAGCTATATGTACATACTTTTTATCTAAATGGTAAATCTAGTGTATGATATCTTTTAAGTCTTTTAATTTCATTAGTATCATCAAGAAGTCTTATAGCTAGAGTATTGGTGTGATTACTAAGTCTAATAAGGTATCTTGCGCTGAAGTTATTTATTTCTTTTTTAACAAAAGAGACATTGAGATCTTTATGGATTTGAATGTTTGTGACAAACCAAGGTGCATTAGTAATTTGCCTTAATATTTTGGATTGAAAACGTTGTAAAATTTCAATATTTGAATTACTTGCTGTACCCCATAATTGAATTCCATATGTCCATACAGGATTCAGTATGGTTTTATAGAGCAGTAATTTATTATTAAGACTTAATTCAGATTTTGGATTAAGTAACCAGTACATTCTTTGGGATTTCAAATTAAGCTGGAGACGTTTAGCTTTAATATGAGTTTTCCACGTTAGCCTCCTATCGAGATGCAGTCCTAGATATTTAATGCTGTCACAATTTGGAATTTCAGAGTTATTTAGAAAAACTGCAGGCCAGTTTCCTTTTTTTAAAGCGAAAGTTACATGAGCCGATTTTGAAGTATTTATTTTAATATTCCACGTTGTTAACCATAACTGAATTTTGTTGAGTGCAGATTGAAGTAGACTAGAAGCCACAGTTGCAGATTCATTTGAAGCAAGTACAGCAGTGTCATCAGCATATGTAGCTGTAGTTACCAAATCTGTTATAGGCATGTCTGAAGTAAAGATCGTAAACAGAACCGGTCCTAAGACACTGCCTTGTGGCACACCTGCTCTTATTTGCTTAATATCAGATGTTTCATCATTGATTTTAACATAAAAACAACGGTTTTCTAAGTACGATTTTAATACTAGGTAAACTGGAGCAGGAAGGAGTTTTTTTAGCTTAAATACTCGATCAAAAGCTTGCTGAACATCCAAAAACACACCAGAGCAATATTTTTTGGTTTCCAGAGAATCAATAATGACATTTACGATACGATGGCATTGTTCAGGTGTGCCGTGATTACTTCGAAATCTAAATTGATATTCAGGTATAATATGCTGTTTTTCAAGAATAGGTAACATTCTTCTTAAAAATATTCCTTCAAATACTTTCGAGAATGTTACTAATAAACTTATCGGTCTATAGGACGAGACAACGTTCTCTGGTTTGTTAGGCTTGAGAATCATAATTATTTCAGCACACTTCCACTGACTTGGAAATTGACAAAGTCTTAATATAGTATAATATATAAGCGTTAGTAACAGAATACCTTTATTTGGTAAAGATTTAAGTACTTTGGCATCCAACTTGTCAAATCCAGGAGTTTTGGTGTTATTCAACATCTTTATTTCAGAACGAACTTCATTAGGGGAAATATGTTTCAATGGCAAATCCATTTGACAGGGAATGTCTAAAAAGTTCACAATATCGGTGGTAGTGTTATTTATATCAAATGGTTGAAAACTTTGTTCTAAGTGTTCAGCAAAAGCCTTAACTTTAGACAAGCTTGATCTGCACCAAGTTCCGCTAGCGTCTTTTATTGGAACGTTACGTTTTCTAGGACGTTTTAAATATTTAGTAGCTCTCCAAAGTTTGTACTCATCGTTATTGCAACAGTTCAGATTTTTCAAATAATTTCCTAGAGAATCATTTTTAATTTCATGAAGTCGTCGTTTCAGTTGATTTGATGCAAAATTAAGGTTACTTTTATCTCTCGGATTTCTGCTTATTTTCCAAATTCTTCTTAATCGCCTCTTATTTCTGATTAATTCTCTTATTTCACTAGATATGATAACAGTGTTATTATTTTGAATAGGTTCATTGATTGGTGTTGATAAAAAGGCTGCTTCATGAATTAAACTCGTGAAGTTTTCAACTGCATTGTCAAGTTCGCTACCACACTTTAACGCTATATTAAGATTAATGTTTTTATCTATCCAGTATTGAAAGGATTTAATATCAGTTTTTGAGGAAAAGAGTTTGTTGGAATTACAGTTTAAAGTGTTCAACGTCGTATTAAAATTCATGATGATGGCTGAATGGTCTGAACTTAAATCATCATTATCTATGATATCTAGGAGGTGGTTCGCGATCCCATGGTAAACAAAGAAGTCAAGCAAATCAGGTATTTTTCTAGGGTCACTGGGCCAGTATGTGGGCCTACCAGTCGATAATGTAGAGTAATGATTGTTTGATATGCATTTGAATAGTTCTTTTCCCTTAGGATTAGCTAGTCTTGAACCCCACCAAGGATGTTTTGAGTTATAATCTTCACCAACTATAAATTTAGCACCAAGATTTTTAAAGAATGCTTCATATTGTGAACAGCTTATGTTATATCTTGGAGGGCAATAAATAGCAACAATTGAAACATCGAAATTGTTACACTTGATTTTAACTCCCGCAGCTTGGTTAATTCAATTTGCTTATTTAGTGCTACTTCAATCCTATTCATAATGTCATTATTATTTTGATTTTTTACCACTTGCGCAAAAGACATATTATTAAAGTTATTGTTGATATTTTCTTTATTACCACTAGTGTCTGCGTTAATGTATTCTTGCTGGACAGAAGAGAATTGAGTATTACGATGATTTTCCAATTTTTTGTTGTTTATCATATTAGACGATTTCTTTTGGAGAATCTCTTGGTAGACTTTACATCCCTTATAATTCGCAGTATGATTTTGTAGACAATGAACACACCGCGGTGGTGAATTAATATCTTTCCTACATTCAGCTGTGGGGTGATTAAGTCCACATTTAACACATCTATATGGTTTACTACAATAGGATTTAGTGTGACCAAATTGTTGACATCGATAGCATTGAATTAATTCATGGGTTTTGAGTGGTGGCTCAATTTTAACTATGCAGTTATTAATATGTACAATATCATAAACTGCTTTATTATTTGTATTTGGAGTTAGATCGACAAAAAACATAGATAAGGGATTTTTCGTCACGCGGCTTTTGATGTTGGTAACATTTCTAGCTTCGTGACCATTTGACAGCAGATCAGCTTTAATGTCATCAATTGGTGTTGAGTGATGTAAACCCTTAATAACTACTCTATATGCTCTCTCTTGTTTTAGTTGATAGGTGTGGAAAATTAGCTTGCTTGTATCAAAGTATTTAATAATTTTTCTATATGAATCAACTGTTTTTACCATTAACCTAACTTGATCATCCTTAAGTGATTTATAAGTAAATTCATTTTTAGGTATAATAGTACAAATATTACTTATCATAGCACAAATATCTTTAACACTAGGAATAAATATAGGAGGAGGCTTAGGAGCTCCAGCTGCACTCATAACTTCTGTAGATGGTTCTTCTTCGTCTACTTCTAAAGCTGCAAACTTATTTGAAGACGTTGCATTACGGGATGTTGTTGGTTTATCGGCCACAAATGGTTTTTTATTCCTTATGGCTTTTGGTGAATTTTCCGCATGGCGTTTATGCGATTGTTTGCTGGGAACACTTTGCCAGGTCAAGAGGCGTTCATCACCGTCGTCACTCACATCGTCATCCACTTTTAAGTGTTTTTGGATTTTTTATTATTATTTTTTTTTTTTTTTTTACAATTCTCACTAGAAAGTGTTTTTTTTTAAGTTTTTTATAATTTTGGCTTTCTATATTGTTTTATTCACAATTAAGCACAATAAATTTTTAGAATTAACACGTGTTAAATTTTCTTTGACTTCGCACGTGCGTTGTCATCGACGTCAAATTTGACACTTACATAGATTATCAATTCAATATGATTTCTCTATTTACAATACTCTAACAATTATTTATTCGTAGCTCAATCGCAAGACTTTATTCACTGACCGATAGCAAAACTCGATCGTTATCTTTTCTTACATTCAAATAACATTTGCTAGACAGAAATTGTCATCAGAAGCTTTCATATGTAACATATACATTATTATAAAAAACTTGATAGACAAATTGATCGACAATTTACTTCCAGTCGATCAAGAAAATTATTTAATATTCATTATATCGTGTTGTCGTCTGTAAGATTGCGCCGGCCTGAGTAAATATACATAAGAATGAAATACACGTAATTAAAATACTTCATATGATAAATGAATAACAATGAACGTCAATAGAACGAGGGAGATAATTGATAATGAAGCAGAAATACTGCGTGTTTGAGTTACATGTATTCCTCTGCTATAATATTGAAATTCAAGTATTAATATTTTGCAAGCAGAAAAAAATGCTTAATCAAACACCGATATCAAAAAATCCAAATTAAATTTCCGAAAATCGCAATAGAAATATATAAAACTAAGAAGCATTTTAAGAAGAGAAAAAGATAATTTTCTTCAATATTATTTTCATCAATATATGATTGTAATTATGTGATTTTTTGTTAACTCATGAATACTCTTTTTATTAAAAAATATTGTGCTAAACTTTTTATATATCATTCATTCCTTTTATTTTCAATACTTTACAGTAGTAAAATCAAACCATCAAACTAATGTAACTTATTCAGAATAATTACAACTATTAACAACATTTTAATTTTGCACTCATACTCGTTCCACCTTGAGTGGAAAGCCTCCTCGAGAGAACAGTAAAATGTTTTCCTTGATAAAATCAACTGGAATCGGCGTCTGATCGCACACAGAGAATCGGAAGTTCTTGATGAGGAAGGAGAGGCCGATGCAAGTCTGCATCTTGCCAAATCTCATGCCGATGCAATTGCGCGGTCCATCGCCGAAGGGCAGCCAGGTGCAGGCCGGTCGTTCCTTGATCGCCTCCGGGGTGAATCTCTCAGGAACGAACTTCTCTGGATCGGGATAAATGTCCGGGTCGTGGTGAATCGCATAGGCGGGGATCAGGACCATCATGCCCTTCTCGATCGTGTATCGCGGATCCTTGGTGGGATAGTCCTGGCGGGCCATTCTCGCCAGGTGCGGAAGAATCGGGTACTTCCGAAGGGTCTCTGGAATTCAACAAAGAGGACAAATCAAATAAATAATGAAGACAACAGAATGAAAGTTAGTTAAAACATACCCGAGATGACCATCTCCATGTAGGGCATCTCCTTCATAGTATCGAAGGTGAACTCGCCGTTTTGGTTGTTCAACGTCTGCGTGACCTCCTCCCGCAAACGATCCTGGATGTCCTGATGCTGGGCCAACTCGTAGAGAGCAAAGCCCATTGTGCTCGAGGAGGTCTCGAATCCAGCAATGAGGAAGACGAAGGCCTGGGCGATCATTTCGTCCTCGGTCAAACCACCACCACTGGCCTCATTGTCCTTGGCGCTCATGTCGATCAACATATTCATGAAGTCGTTGCGCTTGACGTTGTTCTTCTTTCGATAGGCGATGGTATCGCGAACGATGCGCGAGTAGAACTCGGTGATGTCGGGATGCGTCTGGCACATGCGTAGCCGGCGAGCCAACGACGGGAAGCTCTCGATGATCCGATCGATCAGCACACCATGGCGACGATCGAGTAGCACTCTTCGACCCATCACGAGAAATTCGGTATTCGAGTATACCATGCTGTTGCACTCGAGGCCAAACGCACAATCCCCGATGACGTCGGTCGTGAAACGAGACAGCAGATCGGTCACTTCGATGACTCCGCCCGAACCGATCTTCTGATCACTCTGGAGTCTTTTTTCGAAAACGCATGCGAACTTCTCTGCTAAGCGAAGCACCGTCGGAAACATGGTCTTCATCTTGCCGGAGGTGAAGGTGGGCGACAACTTGTGGCGCAGTGGGCGCCAGGATTTACCGTCCAGAGAAAACAGGTTCCCAGTGAGAGGGTCATCGCGAGGGTTATTGAAGACACCGCGATCGTCGAAGTTATTGAAGTCCTTGATCAGGATATTCTTCACTAGGTCCAGATCGAGTATCACAGCCGCGGGTTTCACCATCAAGTGGAATCCTGCAAAGGGAGCCTTTCCCTTGAACTTCTCGTACACGGGATGCAAGAGGTCGATGAGATGTTTGGTGCTTCGCCAGCCAGCAATGTTTCCCATCGGGAAGTTGGGCGTTTCATGGACGACTCCTCGCCTCTGCCAGTAGTCCAGTTTGTATCGCAGGATCCAGTAGGACAGCGTTAGACAAGCTACCACCAGTGTTAGAAAAAGTTCCATGATGTGCATAACTCCATTCGTATCCAGAACACAATCGTAACTGTTTTGACATTGTCGCTCTTTTGTTTATAGCTTAGTCCAATTTACTAGTTTCTCTAAGATGAATATTCATCTGCACGGAAGAAGTACGTGCTGGAGCATTTCTGGCATCAAAATGATGATATAAGCGGTAATGGGATGACATTATGCAGAGTAGATGCAGCAAGTTTATGTTGTTCTCGAGCACAGGAAATGGAGTAAGAATAGTTGGAATGATTAAGAAGTTAGATTGAGGGTAGATTAAAAGCCAACTTCAAATTAATCAATGGTCAAGAATGAAATAATAATTAAATAAAATAGAATATAACCAAATAAAAATAATTAGATCGAAGGATAATTTTATATGATTGACGGCATCGATTATTATACAAAAATTTATGTACATTTATCATTTTTGATTATAATTTGAGAAAAAACACTAATTCGGAATTCCACTTTATTACAATTAACATATATTTGCATTATTGTATATTAGTATTTTTGTGCCGAATTAACATTGACTATAATCACCAGCAAAAACAATGGAAACAAGTGTTCAACGATACCGATACAGATAACGTTGAATCACTCGGTAGTAGAATTTTCAGAATTTTTGTTATTATTGATAAGGCATATAATATCAGTGCTATAAGTTCAGTACTCTGAAACAGACACCCAAATGAGAATTTACCTGTATTAATATTAATTTTCTGTTGTAATAATTTTTATTATTATACTAAGAAAAATAACTAATAACGAATTTACTCGCTACTTCAATCTATCAATTTGTCTCGATGTCTAGTTTTATACAATCTCTGGTGATAAGTTTTAAACGTTTAATAGCAACGTTTAGCTAGTTAAAACCAAATCAGACACCGTAAATAAAAAAAAACTATTATAAAACTATTATCTCCAACTGTGCTACTGAGATGTTTGGAGTATATGATTTGTATTATGGTTTTCTAATGTTTATACCAGTTTCTTTCCAAGGTGGAATATATGATAATAAATAAATAAAGATAACACTGCCATTAGTTCCCCATCAAATCTTGTATTCTATAATAATGACGCCATCGATCTAATGAAATACCTAATGATCGTTTCAGAAACACGCTATTCTGATGTTCTCTGTTGAAGCGTAGTAGACTTGTGCTATCGAACCGTATATTAATTCTCCAGCTAAACGAACCCCATATCATAGAAACAAAAATTTTACCATAGAAAGCTCTCGTTGGCTTTGTTCAACTTCTTGTCGTTAATTTGACCAAAAGCTAACGAAATCTCTCTACTGGCCAAAGCTCATCGAATAGAAAGATATAAATAGGGGTTCTAACCTTGGGTGCCGTTCATTTTGTGTTGAATCGTTTGTGGAGTAAAATGGCTGTGATCGTATATCTGCTGATCGGCGTGATCAGTGCCATATTCTTCTACCTGCAATACCAGCAGGGCTACTGGAGGCGTCGCGGCATCCCGCACGATCCGCCCGTCTTCCTCCGCGGCAACATGGGCGAGTGGCGCGGCAAGAAGCACATCTCGACCATCTTCACCGAGGCGTATCACAAGTTCAAGGGCACCGGCCCCTTCCTGGGCTTCTACTTCATGACGCAGCGCTCGATCATCGTCGTGGACATCGAGCTGGTCAAGAACATCCTCATCAAGGACTTCCATCTGTTCGACGAGCGCGGCCTGTTCCACAACGAGCGCGACGATCCGTTGACGGGGAACCTCTTCTTCCTGGACGGCGATTGTTGGCGCCAAATGCGCGGCAAAATCTCGCCCACGTTCACGTCGGGCAAGATGCGGAACATGTTCGAGACGGTGCTGCGCGAGGGCGACGAGCTGACGGCCGTGCTGGCGGAGAAGGCCGGCGGCAATGTGGAGATCACGGACATCCTCAGTCGCTTCACGGCCGACGTGATCGGCTCGTGCGCCTTCGGCCTCGAGTGCAACAGTCTGCGCAACCCCGATGCGGAGTTCGTGCGCATCGGAAAGAGTTTCTTCCTCGAGACGCGCCACAACAAGATCGTCGATGGCCTGATCCACAGCAACCCGAAGCTGGCGCGAAAGCTGCACATGCGCGTCATTCCGCAGGCGGTGCACGACTTCTACATGCGCATCGTTCGCGAGACGCTCGCCTACCGGGAGAAGAACAACGTGCGCCGCAACGATTTCATGGACATCATGATCGAGCTGAAGAACCAGAAGACGGCGGACGGCCAGCCCGGTCTGACCGATGACGAAATTGCCGCCCAGGCTTTCGTGTTTTTCATTGCGGGCTTCGAGACCTCCTCGACGTCGATGGGTTTCGCCCTATACGAGCTGGCCCGGCATCTGGAGATTCAGGAGAAGGCCAGAGAGAACATCCGCCAGGTGCTCGACAATCACAACCAGGTCTTCAGCTACGAGTGCATGAAGGAGATGGACTACCTCCAGATGGTCATATCAGGTGGGTCAATTCTATGATCTCTTTAGAGAATAAACCGAACTAATTGCGCTCTTTTCCATCTCACAGAAACCCTGCGTCTGCATCCGGTAGTCGGCCATCTGGTGCGTCGTTCGCGCACTCGCTACGAGACCTCCGACCCCAAGTACTACATCCAGAAGGGCGCCCTCGTCACCATCCCCGTCTCGGGCATTCACTCCGACCCCGAGTTCTATCCCGAGCCGGAGAAATTCGACCCGGAGCGATTCACACCGGAGGCCATCAAGTCGCGACCGGCCTGCACGTGGCTGCCGTTCGGCGATGGACCGCGAAACTGCGTCGGCCTGCGTTTCGGCAAGATGCAAATGTCCATCGGGCTGGCCTACCTTCTGAAGAACTTCCGCTTCAGCGTCTGCCCCGAGACGCAGATTCCACTGCAAATCGGCCTGGAGAGCTTCACGATAGCACCGGCCAATGGCATTCACCTCAAGGTCGAGAAGATTTAGTTCCAATTTAGTCAATAAACATTTCACATATAAAGATTCATTTGAATTTGTCACCTCCGACCCAGATCGAAATTATTTCTACGGGCATCTTGTTACGTTCTTCTGGTTCTTCCGATCGAGTATTTCCAATCTGATCGAGTCATTTCCAATCATTCACAGACAATCAAAAAAGTCTGATTGCATATTCCTTTCCCTCATGGTGAAAACTGCTTGGATGAACACATGGTTGATATGATACTCAGTCAATCGTGCTTGCCGCTGGTTAAATATACTCAAATATCATATCGATCGATCAACGTTGAAGCAACACGGCGTTCGAATAGAGCATAATCTTATCGGTTTATCAGACTGAGGCTGGCTTCCAAAGCACAGATAGTCAAGTGGATGTCGTGAATTTCGCTCGAGCGATGTCAGAAAAGCTCAATCTAATCTTTACGCGCCGCAGTCGATAAAGGAAAAGCTCTGCACAATCAACACAATTGACGCATTGCAGAAACGGAGACGGAGAGCGAGAGCTCAGTTTCAGAGTCAAAGTCAGTGTCACAGAGTCAGCGTCCGATGTGGGCTGTAAGCTGACGACGTTGAACATTTAAATTTATCAACCGAGAGTAAACAATCAGCCTATCAGCAGTATGGGTGGAATTTCCTGGACTCTGGTGGCGATCGCCATCGGCCTGGTGGCGTATGTGCTGCGTGTGTTTCGCCAGAAGTTGAACTACTGGAAGGATCGTGGGATACCGCACGACAAGCCGCACATCCTCTACGGCAGCCTGGCGCCGTCGATCAAGGATAAGATCCACTTCAACTACGTGATCCGCGAGATATACACGAAGTACAAGATGTCGGGTCCCTTCTGCGGCTTCCACATGTTCTTTACGCCGGCGTGTCTGCTCACCGACCTCGATCTGATCAAGAACGTGCTCATCCGCGACTTCAACAAGTTCGCCGAGCGCGGCCTCTACTACAACGAGAAGGACGATCCGCTGTCGGCGCATCTCTTCTCGCTGGACGCGGCCAAGTGGCGGCCGTTGCGGGCGAAACTCACGCCCACGTTCACCTCGGGCAAGATGAAGTTCATGCTGCCGACGGTGGTGCGCGTCGCCGAGGAGTTCGCTCGCGTCTTCGCCGAGGAGCAGCAACGGCAGCCGGTGCTCGAGATCCGCGACCTGTGCGCCCGGTTCACCACCGACGTGATCGGCACCTGCGCCTTCGGCATCGAGTGCAACAGCCTCAAGGAATCCCGAGTCGGAGTTCCGGAGCTACGGGAAAGCGCGTCTTCGTCGACCATCGGCACTCGTTCGTCGTCGAGGGCCTGATGATGGCCTTCCCCCAGTTGGCGCGACGCCTGCGCATGCGCATCACACACGAAGACATCCATCGGTTCTTCATGCGCGTCGTTCGCGAGACGGTCGAGTATCGGGAGAAGAACGACGTGCAGCGCAACGATTTCATGCACATCCTGCTCGAGATGCGGCGCAACGATGAGTTGAACGGGCTGAGCGTCGAGGAGATCGCCGGCCAGATGTTCATCTTCTTCCTGGGTGGCTTCGAGACCTCGTCGTCGACGATGGGTTTTGCTTTGTACGAGTTGGCCTTGAATCAGCATGTGCAGGATCGATTGCGCCAAGAGATCAACGAGGCGTTGGAACGACACGATCAGCAGTTGACGTACGAGTGCATGAAGGACATGCCATACATGAACATGGTCATCGATGGTGAGTCGACGAATTGATTTATAACCTAATATTGAAGATTAGAACCTTCTATTGAATAGTATAACCTACTATGGATGATTATAATCTACTATTGATGATTATAACCTACCTAGATTATGACCTACTTCTGAAGATTATAAACTACTATTGAATATCATTACCTACTATTGATTTTATAATCTATATGTTATATGTTTACCCTTTCCACAGAGACCCTTCGCAAGTATCCGATCGTAAACAACCTGGTTCGCAAGTCATCGAAGAACTACCGCAGCATGAACCTCAACTTCACCATACCCAAGGACTGCATGGTCATGGTGCCGATCGACGCGATCCACCACGACCCCAAGTACTATCCGGACCCGGAGGTGTTCGACCCTCTGCGCTTCACCCCGGAGGCGGTGCAGAAGCGCCACCCACTCGCCTGGCTGCCGTTTGGCGATGGGCCGAGGAATTGCATCGGCAAGCGTTTCGGCATGATGCAGACCATCGTCGGACTGACCACGTTGCTGCGGAATTTCCGCTTTAGCCCGTGTCCCGAGACGCCCATCCCCATGAAGTTCGATGTGAAATCGGGGGTGCTGAGTCCTGAGGGCGGGATCAAGCTTCAAGTGGAACGCGTCTGACCAGAAGAACGAGCCAAGACCTATTACGGAGATAATTAAGTCTAATGAGAATAATATATGTATGAAACCTATAAAACTTTATATCCGAGTTCAAAGCTCGATAGTAAAAACTCATTCAAGCAATAAACTTTTAACAACTGAGAAAACAGTAAACATAAGCATTGTTTCTGGTCTTTATTCTATTCTTTTTTTTTTTTTTTTGTTTTGTTTTTAATTATATAATGAGACACTGCGAGAAAATCATATACTGTAATTATGGAATTATGTTCGGCAATTGAAGACTATACGGCGTATATCAATGGGATTCAATTGCTATCACAAACTCACTGTGTATGACTAATTGTTTTATTTATATGACGGACAAGCGAACGAAACGACAACAAAAAGTATAGCATCTAAAATAAAAACAAGAATCGACAACAATAAGAATGACATGATGACAACAATCGCACAACAACAAAAATATATGACATCAACAGAAATATACTATCAAAAAAAAAAGCCAGCAACAACGATAACAACAACGCCAGTACCAACAATAATAAATCAACCACTCTGAATCCACAAACACAAATCAAGAGCGAAAACCCACAACAGAAATCATGCGAACAAAATCAAAACAAACAAATAAAAGCGCATAGAGAAAAGTGAGAAAGAGCGAAAAGAGTGAGCTTTTTTAAACTACAGTATATTGTTGGCTCCAGTGATGCAATAACCCGGCAGTCATGTCAACAAAAAAAATATTAAAAATGAACAATAAAATCCATTGGAAGTCGGCGTGTTTTATCAAAGATATTCTTGTTTCAGCTAGTTTTAGATTAGCTTTTATTTGTTTATTTTGGTTTTTCTTTTGATATGTCCTTGGGAAGATTCAAGGTTATCTTAAATTCCCTGTCAATTGTAAAATGTTGGCGGATTTACAATTTATATGAATACTAAGAACTGGTGAAATTATTAAATGTGATATTAAACAAGATTACAATTAATCTCTTGTTAGCATTCTCAAACTTAATAAGATGCATGCTCATTGATTCATTTATTTCTGCAATGTTGATCGTAGAAGATAATCAATGTTCTCAAGAATTTTATTGAAAATTTTGAATTTTATTGAAAATTTTGAATTTTATTGAAAATTTTGAATTTTATTTTATTATTATTTATTTTATTTAGAACCAGCGATCATTTTCTTTCTTTCATTCTGGTTGTTCTTTACCTGTTGCATTACAACTAAAATTGTTACCGAGTACCGCAGACAGGTTTAGAGAATACATACGTAACTCAAAAAGAGAAAAAGAGATAGAGAGAAGAAAGACCTTTGGTCAACAACTACAATGTGTTGTTGTCTCCAGTGGTGCAGATCAGCCATCAGTTGCAACAACAACGCCCTCCCCACGTGATCCAGCACGTTATTAACTAACGTTCACGGAAAATCCGCACATTTTTATCAACAAATTTTATTTTTTATTTTTCTATACCTTCTCCACCTTCAGATATATTCCATCTTTGGTGACCCTAAGAAAACTTTCATTATTGTATACCAACGGCATTTGGGTTTTCTCGCAGGTGGTGAATCGGAAGTTCTTCAACAATAGAGCCAGACCAATGCGGGTTTGCATCTGGCCAAACCGCATGCCGATGCAGTTGCGCGGGCCCTCGCCAAAGGGCAACCACAGGACCGAATCGCGTTCCTTCACCATATCGGGCGAGAAACGATCCGGGTCGAATACTTCTGGATCAGGGTAGAAATCGGGATCTCGGTGAACGGCCTCGGCAGGTATGATGATGGGCATGCCCTTGGGTATCACATAGTTGGGGTTTCCGGGCACCGGGTAGTCGACCAGTGCCTGACGATTCAGCACGGGCAGCACTGTGTACAGACGCAATGTTTCGGAGATCACCTGATCGAGATACTCCATATCCCGCATGCACTCGTAGGTGAACTCCTGGTTGTGCTGGGCCAGAACTCGCTCGACCTCCTCCCTCACCCGCTGCTGGATGTCCTCGTGTTGAGCCAACTCATACAGAGCGTAACCCATCGTGGTAGACGAGGTCTCGAAGCCGGCGGCAAAGAAGACGAAGGCCTGAGCAGCCACCTCTTCCATTGTGAGGTTGGTCAGCGTTTGTCCGTCCTCAGACTTCATCATTTTGTTGTTCTTTAGCTCGATCAGCATGTCCATGAAGTCGTTCCGGCGGATGTTGTTCTTCTCCCGATACTCAACTGACTCGCGAACGATGCGCATGAAGAATTCCTCAACGTGATCGGGAGTCTGCTTCATGCCGAGCCAGCGGGCGAAATTCGGGAAGGAGATCAGGATGGAGAAGCCCAACAGGCCGTGGCGCAGATCCGTCACAGCCTTGCGCCCCATTACACGGAACTCGGCCTCGGGATCTTTCAGGCTATTGCACTCGATGCCGAAGGCACAAGTGCCGATGACGTCGGTGGTGAAACGTGCCAACAGCTCCTTCACTTCGACCATTGATCCCTGCTTGATCATCTCTCCGAAGACCTGGACAAACTCCTCGCCCACCTTCAGCACGGTGGGGAACATGAACTTCATCTTGCCTGAGGTGAAAGTCGGCGACAACTTGTTCCTCATGTTGCGCCACTTCTGTCCATCGATGAGGAACAGCGTTCCCGTGAGTGGATCGTCCTTCTCGTTGTGGTAGAAGCCGCGATCGGTGAACTTGGCGAAGTCTTTGATCAGGATGTTCTTCATCAGCTCGGTGTCCAAGATCAAGGCGGTCGGCGATATGAAGTTGAAGAAGCCGGCAAAGGGTCCGGTGCCCTTGAACTTAAAGTAGTACGCGGAAAAGATGTCAGCGAAACTGTGCTTCTTTAAGACTCCTCCCATGTTGCCCACGACGAGGGCGGGAGTCTCATGAGCAATGCCCAACTTCTTGAAGTAATTTCGATGTTCAATGTACTTATATGCAACGATCGAAAGGAGAGTCAATAAGACCGCCAACAAAACGGTAAAGGTCTCCATTGTAACAAGCTTCCCCTTGACTTGTTCGATTCAAACTGCGTGAGAACCTCTGTAAAAACCATCTATGAAAGCTATTTGAAGAAATCAATTTCATGGCGAAGCTATGGAGAGAGAAAAGCTCTCCGGTAGTGCTCTCCATAACAAGTTCTCCTGGTGTCTTCTCTTTCTAATCTCTCCCACTCTTTTTAAATCTACCCACGATATTCTCTGTTTATGTTGTTGTCCAGAGATTCTCTGTTTACGAGTTCATTGCTAGAGATGTAAACAAGCCATAGACTATGTATATTGAAGTGAGTGACTTAGGCAAAGAACCAGAAACATACTCTCACAGAATGACAGCCAGACTCACGTTGATATTGAAAATTATTGGCAAGTTTGTTTCGTAATACTATTATATACTACGTGTTCCAATCGTTATATTGATATTGATTATTGTATACATATGCTGTATACATATGCTGTACAGTGTACACTTATCTTAATATTGAATACGCTTTCGTTTCTCTTACTAATATGTTCTACTATCATTCTCAGTTATATTAACTCTCTTATTGGTTTAATTCTATCGTTCTATAATCTACTATAGTCTTCTCTCAGCCACGATGACAAGATATACCACAATATTTTAATATTTTATATTCATAATATTTTAATGAATATAGAAAAACTCTTTACTATAAATTTATATATTAGGACAACCGGGTCACTCTCAAGTAAATACCTTCGTTGGGGCTTAAAAGTATGGATTTCTTGTCGTACTCCATGGGAATCGTGGTTCGATCACAGACCGTGAATTCGAAATTCTTCAGGAGCAAAGCCAGACCTATGCGCGTCTGCATTTGGCCGAAACGCATGCCGATGCAGTTACGGGGTCCCTCGCCAAAAGGCATCCACTCCATGGGGTCACGATTCATTACCATTTTAGGTGAAAAGTTGTCCGGATCGAATTCGTCAGGATTGGGGTAGAGCTCGGGGTCACGGTGGAAGGCAGCCGCTGGTATGAACACGTTCATACCGTTCTTGATCACGTACTTTGGGTGCCCAGGAACCACGTAGTCCTTTCTGCAGACACGACTCAGTACCGGGACGACGGTGTAAAGACGAAGGGTTTCTGTGGGAAGACACAGCACGAACGAATGACCACTTTATGTACTTTGTATTCGAGTATTTACCTGATATGATTTGATCCAAATACCCCATCTCCTTCATGCACTCGTAGGTGAACTCCTGGTTGTGGTTGGCAAAGACTCGTTGAACCTCCTCCCTCGCCCGCTGTTGGACGTCCTGGTGTTGGGCCAACTCGTAGAGGGCGAAACCCATCGTCGTGGATGAGGTCTCGAAGCCAGCGGCGAAGAAGACGAAAGCCTGAGCAGCAACCTCCTTCAGGGTGAGGTTTGTCAGGGTCTGTCCGTCCTCCAACGTCATCATCTTTTTGTTCTTTAGCTCGATCAGCATGTCCATGAAGTCGTTTCGCCAGATTTTGTTCCTTTCCCGATACTCCACCGTCTCGCGTACGATCCTCAGGAAGAAGTCCACGATATATTGAGGGGTCTTCGTCATGTGAAGCTTCCGAGCCAAATTTGGGAAGCTGGCCATGAAGAAGGTTCCCAGTTTGCCATGACGAAACTCGGTCAGCGATTTCTTGCCCATGAGTCGGAACTCGGCGTTGGGATCCGTCAGGCTGCAGCACTCGATGCCAAAGGCACACGAGCCGATGACGTCCGTAGTGAAGCGGGCCAACAGCTCCCTCACTTCGACTACGAGGCTGGACTCCGTCATCTCTCCGAACACCCGGACGAACTCTTCGCCCACTCGAACCACAGTGGGAAACATGAACTTCATCTTTCCCGAGGTGAAGGTCGGAGTCAATTTCGCCCGCATTGATTTCCACTTATGACCATCCAGAAGAAACAGATGTCCCGAAAGCGGATCATCCTTCTCGTTGTGGTAGAAACCACGATCCGGGAAGCTGGCGAAGTCCCTGATCAGGATGTTCTTGGCCAAGGTGCGGTCCAGTACCAAAACGCCCGGGCGCTGGAACCAATAGAAGCCAGCAAAGGGACCGGTGCCCTTGAACTTGCGATAGTACTCCAGCCAGATGTCGGCGAAGACGCGACTCTTCTTGAGACCCTTCAGGTTTCCTAGCAGGAAGCTCGGCTCCTCGCACGCCATACCGAGTTGACGCCAATATTTGAGGTTCTTCTTCAGCCAAAACCATAACCAACCGACGAGGCCAATGACGATACCGAATATCACGACTATTGCGGACATGACGAGTGATAAGCTATTGGAAGAGTTGTGGTTGTTTACGCAGTGAAAGCAATGGGATTACTAAGAGTTCACGGTGGAAGCTTTTCTCGAATGCTCCCTCTACTACTGATATCAATACCTGACAAGGCTCCAAACAACGGGGGAGTTTGAGTCCCATGACTCATCGGCTCGTAATATTTTTATTTTAAATTGTTTATATGTGGATATCTGAATTATGACCCAAAATGTTGTTAATAAATATTTTAACTATAATTTATTGAAAATCAAAATACAAGAATGTGACAACCTAAAAGTTATGAATACCCCACCCACTGTGGACGACCCTCTCTAGACTCTCTCAGCCTTCAGGAAAATGCCCTTCTCCGAGCTGACCAGGAAAGTCTTGCCGAAAGTGATGGGGATCTCGGTCTGGTCGCAGACGGAGAACTTGAAATGCTTCAGCAGCAGAGCCAGACCGATGCGCGATTGCATCTGGCCAAATCGCATCCCGATGCAATTGCGCGGACCCTCGCCAAAGGGCAGCCACAGGATCGAATCGCGCTCTTGCACCTTCTCCGGGCTGAAGTTGTCGGGGTTGAAGGTGTCCGGATCAGGATAGTAGTCGGGATCGCGATGAATGGCCGAGGCTGGAATGATCACGGGCATGCCCTTCTTGATCACGTACTTCGGGTGGCCTGGGACCACGTAGTCCTCGATGCACTCACGATTCATGATGGGCAGCACCGTGTAAAGGCGAAGGGTTTCTGAGGAAACAAAATGAGTTAAACTGAGTTCTAATAGCCCAAGGCAGACAGAGAACCAACCTGATATGATTTGATCCAAATACTTCATCTCCTTTATGCACTCGTAGGTGAATTCCTGGTTGTGCTGGGCCAAGACTCGCTCGATCTCCTCCCTCGCCCGCTGCTGTATGTCCTCGTGCTGGGCCAACTCATATAGGGCGAAACCCATCGTCGTCGACGATGTTTCGAAGCCCGCGTTGAAGAAGACGAACGCTTGGGCAGCCACTTCTTCCAAGGTGAGATTGGTCAGTGTCTGTCCGTCCTGAGACTTCATCGTCTTGTTGTTCTTCAGGTCGATCAACATGTCCATGAAGTCGTTTCGTCGGATGTTGTTCTTCTCGCGATACTCCACGGTCTCGCGGACGATTCTCAGGAAGAACTCCGTGATATCGTCGGGCACTTGCTTCATGTGCAACTTCCGCGCAAGGCTGGGGAAGCTGCTGATCAGGACGAGGCCGATGTTGCCGTGACGCTTCGCAACCAACGACTTTCTGCCCATAACGCGGAACTCGGCGTCGGGATCCCGCAAGCTGCTGCACTCGATACCGAAGGCGCAGGTGCCGATCACGTCGGTCGTGAAGCGAGCCAACAGCTCCTTCACCTCGACTGTGGACCCCTGCTTGATCATCTCACCGAAGACCCGCACGAACTCCTCGCCCACCTTCAGCACCGTCGGGAACATGAACTTCATCTTGCCCGAGGTGAAGGTCGGCGTCAACTTGGTCCGCATGTTGCGCCACTTTTGGCCGTCGAGCAGGAAGAGGTGCCCGGTGAGCGGGTCGTCCTTCTCGTTGTGGAAGAAGCCGCGATCGGTGAACTTGGCGAAATCCTTGATCAGGATGTTCTTCACCAGCGCCGTGTCGAGAACGAAAACCCCGGGCCGCTGAAACCAGTAGAAGCCGGCAAAGGGTCCGGTGCCCTTGAACTTGTCGTAGTACTCCTGCCAAATCTCCAAGAAGGTTCGTTTCTTGTGCATTCCCGTCATGCTGCCCAACATGGGATGTGGCTTCTCGGCGGGAACGCCACGGCTTTGCCAGTAGGTGAGGCGTCTACGTATTTTCAGAACAACATAGCTGAGAAGGCCAATCAACAGGTACACGAGTACCCAAGTTATCGACATTTCTATTTCGGATTTATTTACCCGCTATCTGTTTTCTATTCCATACCCTTGTTGAGCGCTCGAAGCTCTGGCAAAGACTGAAGTTCTCTCCCCGATTGACAGAGCTTTTTAAACCAATTTGTGGAGCTTTAGTCTCTGGATATAATTAAAGCTCAGAGTCGGTAATTGAAACTATCGCTCCACCGATCCATGACCTAATGTCAAGATACAGATCAACAAAATCTGCCACTTGATCCCTTCATATGAATGTAAATTTGTTTCTTCATAGTAAAAGAATAGTATCAGAAATTTAAACAATTTTTTCCATAATTCATTCATTCATCCACAATTTATTTCACCATTTCAATAACTTGTTCAACAAGCTGAACGTTCCTATCGCCTATCGGTATGCATAATCATCTATATCTTATCGTTTCACCTTCTGAAGATAGATTATATTTTTCTCACCTTTCTCAAGTTAGATTACAATTTTTCGGCTTTCAAATAAATGCCCTCAGCGGAGCTAATTAAATAGGCCTGCTTGTCGTACTCCATGGGAATTTTCGTCCTCTCGCAGACGGAGAATTTGAACTCCTTCAGGAGCAGAGCCAGACCCATGCGTGTCTGCATCTGGCCAAATCGCATGCCGAGGCAGTTGCGCGGACCCTCGCCGAAGGACAACGACTCCATGGTGTCGCGGGCCTGCACCTTCTCGGGCAGGAAGTTGTCCGGGTCGAACGCATCCGGATTCGGATAGAACTCTGGGTCACGATGGAAGGCGGCGGAGGGGATGAGCACGGGCATCCCTTCTTGATCACGTACTTCGGGTGCCCAGGAACCACGTAGTCCTCGATGCAAGAGCGGTTCAGAACCGGGACTACGGTATAGAGGCGGAGAGTTTCTGAAGGAAGCCAAGAAAGTCAATTAGGTATTACTTAAAGAGGAAAAAAGGAAAAATACCTGATATGATCTGATCCAAATACTCCATCTCCTTCATGCACTCGTAGGTGAACTCCTGGTTGTGGTTGGCCAAGACTCGCTGAACCTCCTCCCTCGCCCGCTGTTGGACGTCCTCGTGTTGGGCCAACTCGTAGAGGGCGAAACCCATCGTCGTCGACGAGGTCTCGAAGCCGGCAACGAAGAAGACGTAGGCCTGAGCGGCCACCTCCTCAATGGTGATGTTGGTCAGTGTCTGTCCGTCCTCCGACTTCATCGTCTTGTTGTTCTTCAGATCGACCAACATGTCCATGAAGTCGTTTCGTCGGATGTTGTTCTTCTCGCGATACTCCACGGTCTCGCGGACGATGCCCAGGAAGAAGGCTTCAATGTCGGCCGGTGTCTGTTTGTGGTGAATCTTGCGCGCGAACTCGGGGTACCTGAGACGCAAGAGGACACCCAGGATTCCGCAACGGAACTCGGTCAGCGACCTCCGACCCATCTCCTTGAACTTCGCCTGCGGGTTGCGCATGCTGTTGCACTCGATGCCAAAGGCACAGGTGCCGATGACGTCGGTGGTGAAGCGGGCCAACAGATCCTTCACGTCCACGATCGGATTCGTCTTCAGCTGCGCGCCGAGGACCTCGATCAGCTCCTCGCCCACCGTCTGCACCATCGGGAACATGAACTTCATCTTGCCCGAGGTGAAGGTCGGCGACAACTTGTTCCTCATGATCTTCCACTTGGGCCCGTCGAGGACGAAGAGCTGCCCGGTGAGCGGATCGTCAGCCTCGTTATTGTAGAAGCCGCGATCGGAGAACTTGTTGAAGTCCTTAATGAGGATATTCTTGGCCAGCGCCGTGTCCAGCACGAACACGGCCGGGCGGCCGAACCACGAGAAGCCGGCAAAGGGACCGGTGCCCTTAAACTTGCGATAATAATCCTGCCAGATATCGGCGAAGGAGCGCCTCGTCTTCAGGCCGGTCATGTTGCCCAACAGGAAGTTGGGATCCTCACACGCTATGCCCAGGTCTCGCCAATACCGCTGACGCTGGCGGATCTTCACGAACATGTAGGTGACCAGAGCCACCAGGGCGTAGAACAGAAACGCGGAAACCGACATTTTCGCTCGACGTACGCCACTCAACTCGCCGCACCTGACCTCTTGCGTTAACTGGGCTGGTCGACGGAGCTTCGACTCGATTCCACCCCAGATGGCGAAAGCTCTGGAGCTTCCAAAGCTACTGATTTCGTGTTCTCTCACTGACTTTCTCTCAATGTCGTTCTATCTATGCCTTCTTCTCAATACTTTCATTCAATGCTATTCTCTCAATAACTTTCTGTCAATGCTGTTCTTGAACTGCTTTCCTCTCAATGTTTTTCTCGCAATGTTTTCTCTCAATGACTTTCTCTCTTCTAACGACTTCTCTGTTTCTGTTTACCTCTCCAAACCGCCGGCAAACGATGATCTTCGACAATAATATTTTTTTTTATTCTTACAATCCTATACCTATAATACATACATACATTTATATACATATTTACACACACATTTCCTCTATTTAGGTTTAAAATCGATTCAAATCTTCTCGACCCTCAGTCGAATGCCATTCACTGGCGACAGGGCGATGCTGTTCTTGTCGATCTCGTACGGAATCTCGGTCTCGGGGCAGGTGGAGAAGCGGAAGTTCTTCAGCAGGAAACTCAGGCCGACGAGCGTCTGCATCACGCCGAATCGCATGCCGATGCAAATTCGCGGTCCTTCGCCGAACGGCAGAAAGTGGACCGAGGGTCGCTGCTTCACCATCTCGGGACTGAAGCGGTCCGGATCGAACGCCTCGGGATTCGGATAGAACTCCGGGTCACGTTGAATCGCTCCGGCTGGGATGATGACGCGCACGCCCTTGGGCAGCACATACTTCGGGTGTCCGGGCACCACGTATTCCTCGATGCACACGCGATGCAGATCCTGGGCCAGCGAGTGCTTGCGCAACGTTTCCGAGATCACCTGGTTCATGTAGACCATGCCCTTCACGCACTCGTAGGTCAACTGATTATTATTGGCCTCGAAGGCTTCGATTACCTCGTCGCGCAAGCGCTGCTGGATGTCCTGATGCTGGGCCAACTCGTAGAGGGCGAAACCCATGGTCGACGACGAGGTCTCGAAGCCGCCGAGGAAGAAGACGAACACCTGGGCGGTCACCTCTTCGATGGTCAGGCCCTCGATGCCCTCGACCTTGCCCTGCTTCAGCTCGATCATGGTGTTGAGAAAGTCGTTCTTCTGGATGTTGTTCTTCTCACGATAGGCGACCGTCTCGCGGACGAGGTTGATGAAGAAGTCGGTGATGTCCTTGGGAAAGTAGCCGGCACCCATTTTAGCCGACAGCGTCGGGAAGCTCTCGACAATGGCCATGATCAGCGGATGATATCGACGTTCGGAGAGCGACCGGCGTCCCATCGCACATGAACTGTGCCTTGGGGTCGCGCAGGCTGTTGCACTCGATGCCGAAGGCGCAGTTGCCGATCACGTCGACCGTGAAGCGTCCGAGCAACTCGCGCACCTCGATGACTCGACCGCCCGGCGCGTCCACGACCTCGGCGAAGATCTCGTTGAAGCGCTGCGCCACATCGACCACCGTGTGGAACATGAACTTCATCTTTCCCGAGGTGAAGGTGGGCGAGAGTTTCGAGCGCATCTTTCCGCCACTTGTTGCCGGTCAAGTTGAAGAGATGGCCCGTCAACGGATCGGCCGCCTCGTTGATGAACTGGCCGCGATCGACGAAGTTCGAAAAGTCCTTGATGAGCACGTGCTTGATGAGGTCCATATCCAGCAGCAGGGCCGCCGGCTTCTGGAAGAAGAACATGCCACAGAAGGGTCCGGTGCCCTTGAACTTCGTGTACAGATGATCGTAGATGTCGGTCAGCGATCGGGTCGTCGTGAAGCCATCCAAGTTGCCCATCCACAGGCTGGGCTCCTCATACGCCACACCGCGGTCCTTCCAGTAGCTGAGACGCCTCCTTATGAAGTAGACCGCCAACGAGGCCAAGGCGGGGTAACGATATACAACAAGATCATTGCCAAAGTCATCATTGATCTATATCTTGCTCTATGTTCTATTTCTTTTAGTGCGCTATTTATTTCTGTGTCCTAATTATTTTCCTCTTTAGATGTCTTTTTCTCCCTGCGAACGGAGCAAGAGTAACATTGACTGCTTTCCCGAATTCGTATTTATACAAGAGACATCCATAGTGATTGGCTGAGGAGTCGACAACAGGTTAATGGAGCCAATTTAGTCTGATAAGACCAGTTAACATACGGCCCTCTAGTGTCTTCCCTCTTATGTGATTTAAATATAAAAACACAACAATAACGATCGACCGGCAAAAGCGGAATCCGAAAGAAAATCACGATGATGAAGCACTTCGGCAATCAGCTGAGCAAAAACACCTCTTGGTATGCAGAGAAACGACTGGGTAAACATTTTAGCAAGTGGACATGACAAAGCGGTTTTTTACTGATACTACGCGTATTTTTTTCTGTTGTAAATTCAAAATATTGCTATTTCATTTTTATTTCATCAAATCATTCTCTTATCTCTGATATTTGGTTGTGCGACTGTTTTTAGAGGAATCTCCGAGTTAAGCACCCGATTAGAAATAAGTGAAAATAAACTCTATCCCGTAACCGGTTACTTGAAGAACGATTAAAAATTCGTTGTTCACTGACAAATTTAGCGGAGAGCTTTATTTCTAATAGACTGAAACCAATACTTAGAGCTACTACTTGTTATCAGACTTTTGAGTAGAAACCAAAATAAATCATCTCCAATATCTACGGAGGATAGGTCAATGGAACCGAATGTAATTTTGAGTATGTATTTAGTAATTATTATCACGACGCCTTAGTCACGTGACCTAATCATTACTGGGATCTGAATGACAAGTCAAACTCATATTAGCTAAAGGTGTAGTCATTTTAATATTCTGTCTATAGATACCTTATCAAAATCTAATTATGACTTCTATTGGCTATGTATACTCATATTTATATAAACCTGTCTCACTCTCACTTACTTTCACAAGTGATTTTAGTTCGTTCATTTACTCATTTTGTTTACATTTTGATGAGATGTCCATGCAAATACAATGAATAGCTAATATTAATATTGTGTATAATTTATCATATCTATTTGTACAATCAATATCAGGCAATCGTGATTATAATATTGATTTAAAGTGCAATTATACATTAATAAAACGATACTATTTTATCGGAAACTTGTAATAATCTTCAATGCAATATAAGAATTAGATACTTAAAGCAATAAAAACTTATTATAGCAGTTAAACTCCATACAATTTTATTGGACTAACATAATTGGACAACAATAAATGAAATAAACAATATTGTTAATTTATTATTTTCGGCCTGGCTGCAGTTTATACCATAACAATAAATTAAAACGTGTTATTGCTATTTGAGGGTGAAAAAAAGAATAGGATCAAAGTAAAAGTTTTGATAATGAAAACATATACTTACTTAGTTCCTACTTACCCAATTTAGTGGTACATCATCTTCCAATCCAGTTTCCTTTCACTGTTATTCCCTTCCTTGCTAGGTTTGGAAAAATCGTTATTTTTCGGTTTTCTGGTAAGAATTTTACAATAAAATTGTCCGATGGATCTTTTTGAGATAATTTGAAACACTGACAAGCAACGAAAGGACAAAATATAACAAATTCCAATTTTCAGCCTAAAAGTAAAAAGTCACTTTAAGGAAATCTACGTCGCATCGACGTTTACGATGTTTTAACGTTACCGTTAGACGTAACCGGTCTGCGCCACTTTAAACTAAAAAGTGCATAGACTACAAGAGCAAGATCTTTTTACTCTAGAGTGGTCTAACAAATGTCCGCCAAATGAAAGAGGGGAGGTTCTCTTTGAATTAAGCCCTGGATCTACTTTCTAGCACCTCGGGACACGTGTTTTACAGTCGATTTTCTGCCCAAAAACTATAATCGCCTCTACAGGCTAAACGGCTGGAGATATTCGAATTTGGGCTTTAATTCGTGATCACTTGAAAATATATTATTTTTTTTTTCAACATTTTTCTA